>BCLF01000043.1:859859-908885 GCA_001602275.1 Zoysia japonica
GCCCCCCTTTCCCTCTCCAGCGGGGTTGGCGCACGCAGCGCTCGATCTCGGCCGCCCCCGCCACCTTTCCTCACCTCTGCCTAGGAGTGCTCGGCCGCCCTCAACGCTATCGACCTCATCGCGCACCAACCGGTGCATGTTCTTGCGGCTTATTGGGCCTGTGGGTCGTCACCAGGCTTCGTTCTTCCCAAACCCTAGCTCCTATCGCAGCGCACGCCGTGGCCTTATCCCTGGATGCCGGATGGTCTCACTGGTGCTTCGGTCGCCAGTTAATGGCACCATACGGGGGCGGTGACTACTCTCTGGCCTCCGGTCATGCTCTGCTCTATAACGCTCCTCACACCTCACGGTCCAGTGGCGGAGAGAGGGGGTGCTGTTCATCTTCTGCTTCAATCCGCTGCTTTTGCTTTGAATCTCCCCTCGAAGACTATTCTCTAAAATAATCTGCGTTGTCTGCCTCTTTCTTTGTCTGCATCTATCGTTATTGTTTATACGGTTGCATCCATCCCACTGGATCGGAGGTGCAATGGGCTGCATTTCTGTGACCTGTTGCAGATCCGAGCTGATTTTGCTGCTTCACTCATTTCATAGCTTGCACAGTGCTTTATATTACTGATTTGAGTAGATTACAGGTGGAGAATAGATTCCCTGCAGAAAAAATATATGTTCATTATTGTGAATTATAATGAAACTGTCATGGGGAGTTTTTATTAAAAAAATTGATGTTGTTCCGTGTTGTGTTGTGTTCACAGAAACTCTAGAAGATGATCATCAAGAAATAAAAGGCCCCAGATGCCTTTAAAGAAATGAAGAGCCGTAACACAAGGGTTGTAAGGGCCACTTTTTAAAATGCTGGTGATGTCTGAGAAGTAACCGATTTTTAGTTACTCTATTGCTCTTTGTTCTGATACTTGGTGAGTTCACATTTTCGAATGTTAAGATAGGTCCTGATTTTTAATGTGAATAGATATTGAATATGTGAACCATTTTTTGTCAATAAAGTTATAATTGCCTTCAACAGTTCAATCTATTTCTTTTATTATTTTATCAAAAGGAATTCTTTGTGAAACATGATTCCAGACTTTCCAGTTCAATATGCAATAAGAAATATAGTCAACATGTACATGCCTAGAAAGACTTGCCTGTCAAATTGTTGATTATATCTATATTTACTAAGAACAGCTTGAAATGATCATCATTGTTGTTGCTTCACAAATTGAAATGGTCATCATTGTTGAAAGTACACTTTTTGAGTCACCTGTTTCCTCTACAATAAGATAGTTGCATCAGTTATGAATCACAAGCTTTAGTCAAGATCGGGCGACCGAACAAATATTCAGAATTACACACCCATGTCTCGTGCTATTGTACGTGCCGTCATTGTTTCCTGATAATCACATCAAATATTGCTGTGTCATGTAATTCACTTATGTGGCATATAACTATCTTTGATGAATCTTCTGTGACCAATGAGCTCATTGATTTATACTTTCCAGGCAGTTCTTTTTCCGTATGTTTCTAAACAGACCTAGGCTATTGTTGTCCACATTGGATTCAAAGTCACCTATTGTTCCCAGTAAGTAACTATTTGCACTCCTTCCTTTGTATTTTTTTTTTCAGATATGTTGAGAACCATATGTATCTTCCTCAAGTCAGAATAGTTAGCTGCTATAAATGACCACAAAGAACAATTATATTTCTATTTTTTGATGGTAGTTTCCTAGAACTTTAGGGAAAAGTAAATCTTTACATCATTATTACCTTTTCTGCCACTTTTTTCTTCTGCAATATACTTGTATCCTAAACCATTATTTCTAATTGTTAGGTTATTCTGTAATGCTTTGATCATTCGTCTTATTGCGACATCAATTTAAAAATTGAGGAAGTATCTTTGTTCATCATCAGTGATGTGTGCTTCTCGATTCTGCTTGGGTATATGATCCGTTGTTGGGATTCGGCGAAAAAAAGAGAAAGGACTGAAGGTTTGGAGATCTTTTTACCAGGTTACATGGAAAGAATGTCTTGTACACTTCTTTATTCTGCTTGGGTATATGAGATTTCTATATAAATGTGTTTCATGGATACTCCGCACAGCTGGGAGAAGATTGAATGTTTCAATTTTTTTTTATATGAGGCATACGTGTTATGATTCTGTAACCAGCTTCGATGTAACAGATTGTTTGAATAGATAAATTTTAGGCAAAAAAAAAGCGACGTTGCTTTTTTTTTACTATGTTACATAAAAACAATGTGCTATATGTTCCTCCACTGATGGGGAGTTCGGGCTCAGTTGTTTTTTGCTTGCTGCCTATTTAGTTTCCTTGGGATTTTTTAGTTTGTTGCTTTAGGCTTAATTTCTTTTATTTTTATTTTCTCTCTATATATACTGCTTTCCTATTCATTTTTTTCTCATTGTTTTAACGTTGTTATTTCTTTAAAATTAAAGGATAAAAGTATCAGACAAAATATATGTTACTGTGTAGAGCTTGATTGGTGGAATCAACTGCTTCTTAAATTCCAACTAAAATTACAATATAAATGTTCCTGCGTGTCTTAAATAAAGACTATCATGGTGGTCTATACGCTTAGATCCAAGGTTAAAAATCTCAGATTCTTTAATTCTCCATTTCTCCAAGGTAACCCATTGCATATGTATCTGCAAGTATGCTACACTCTCTGATTTTAAATTATTGATACCGTTCACTTTTATCATCAACTTTAATCATTTGTCTTATTTAAAAAATCTATTTAAATGTATAAAATTATTAGTTGTGATTTAAATTCTGTTAATGATAAATCAAATAATAGCAAAATTTTACATATTTGAACAATTTTTTTTAATAAAACAATGATTAAAGTTGATGTTAAAAATCAACGGCGTCAATAATTTAAAATCGAAGAGAGTATTTATCATGATCCACGAACGTACCACTCCCTAAGTATTCATACTATCCTACATTCTATTACTTTCATGACACGGTTATAATGTTTCACATCTATATTTGTTCACACCAATGTATACAGTTACAAACATTACCAACAGACATTAACATAACACTTAACTTTACTTGAACATAATAGACACTTATAACAATTATTCTTCGTCCCTAATTAACATCAAAATTAACAACTAAACGGCGCACAATAGTGCGCCGCAGCCCACTAGTTAGAAATGATGGAACGGCTTTGACAGCTCACTAACACTCTCCTGTGCAACAATAAAAAAAAATCGCTGTTACTCAGCTCATTTCGATCATACACTCATTTTTGTTGAAAAAAAGAATATTCTCAGGAAGAAAATATGTTGCATCATTTTTTGCTAGCTTGTCCTTTATACAAAAAAAAAATGGCATGCTCAAACAAAAAGAATACTATATGAATGAATTATGCTTAATCAATCAGTTTTAGACCGCTCACATGGAAATCGAGGGGAAAAAACAGAGCTATAGTCTATAGATACAACAAATTGATACATGGTGCAGTCGTCAGTCGATCATGTGTTAGCGTTAGCAGTGTGCCTGGCAAAGCAAGAGCATCAGCTGTAGTAGAGGGATGCCAAGAAAATTAATAGATCCGTTAGGAGAAGCCCAATTGCATCAAATACGTATTTTGGGGCAAACAAACCCCAAACCTGCAAGTTTGATCGAAAAACGGTGTGTCATATCAAATGCAAGGAATGTGTTTGGTATAAAAAGGGGAATAGCATTTACCATCAAATGACGCCTTTGAATAGTGACACATATGATTGTCAGTGTCGCTGTGATAGCTGTTATTAAACCATACATCGAAAACACCTAAGTTTGACACAGAGTATTAGACGCGATGCAGATCATTGAGCAAGTAACCAGACAATACGTTAAGGCCCACATGAAAGTCCCACAGTGCATTGATGTTCTGTTTCGATACATAGTGAACATTAAGGATCCCAATGATTTTTTTTTCAATTATTCAATATGGGTCTGTGTTATTAAAAGTATATTTGAGTTTTGCATAAATACAAGCAACTGGAAACAAATTGTATATTTAGTTGTTGTGTAGTGTCAACTCTCCAAGAGAATATAGAATCGCTGTTGCATTGAGTACCTGCGTTAGACTCTTGATAATGCCATCCTTCACTTTATCATCCTTGGATGCAGTATTGCACCACACAAGGGCAATAAATGGAAGGCTAAGAATTGGCATGATGTGAGAAACACCAAAGGTGTCAATGGAAAGAAGAAGGCCTTGTCGAATGATATGGAAATGATCAAAGCTGCACAGCGAAGTGTCAAATCAAATACCAGTACATCAATGCAGGGAATAGTTTCTCATATAGCAGTAACAGTGTTACTTCAAAAACAAAAATCACGCTTACCCAATGAAAGCTGCACCATATCGCAGGCCATCAAATGTACACCTGAGATGCATTTTTTATATATATTAGAAATAATATATCTCTATCCACCAATCTAATATCAGCCAGTCAAATATGCATATCGGCATAGACAGATAAACATGATATGCATGTCAAAATTGCTTTTTTTTAGAGAAGTAGAATCACATGAAAACAGCAAGGAACATACCAGTGACCAGTCAGATAAAATAGACAAACTGCAAGAAGGCTCCATTGAACAACCGAAACAGGGTGAGAAAGAAATAGTGTAGCTACATCAGATTTTGACTCGCTATGATGTTTCTGCTGTAACTTTGTGATACACCAAACTGCAAAATAGAGGTGGCAAAGGGAAAATAAGTATTAATGACTTTTTTCAATTGGAAATTGAGTAGTTTGCAAAGTACCTCCTGTCATGCAAATTAATGCCACAAAAGGGCCTTGCCTTCCCAATAAGATCAGGATAGTCGGACTCCAAGAACATAGCATAGCAGCTGATAAATTAGCTATCCTTTTGTCCATCTTCAAATAATCAGTACGGGCAAGCAGTCGATAAAGTGCAGAAATAGCTAGTGAGAGACCTCCAATAGCATAAACAAAGAGAGGAGCTAAAATTCTTCCAAACTCTCGAATTGGCTCAGAAAACACGGTACTTTCTGAAGCCCAATGAAATGCTACAGATACATAACTCAAGATCGTTCCAAAGGAAACAAAGTACTTCAAGAATCTATGATGGATTGCATAGGATAAGCACTTCAATATAATGTAAGCCATTAAGGCTAGAAATAAGATTGGGGACATCTCAAAGAGGAGGTCACAAGAGCTGGCACCAATTTTTCTACAAATGATGCTCAAAGAGTGGTATTTTGAACTTGATGGCCCAGTCAATTGTTTTGACATCCCAATCTCAATTCCAAGCCGTGTGAAAATATTTAGAAGAAGAAAAACAAAATCCTGTGAACCAGTAGAGTAAAAGATGTCAGAGGATAACTGTGCTAAAGAATATAAAAAGTGTAGGAAAACTTGAACATGAATACTAACCTCTCTGCTGAATTTCCCTTTTGTAACTGAGTACCACACACTAACGACGCAACTCGTGGCCAAAAGAAAGTTTGCAACCCTACCTTCTGCCACTGTATAACAAAAAGAGAATCTCAATGAGCCGATATACAGATACTAAAATGTGACATGGACTAATTCATCTGACAAAACTCACATATGTAGCTGTTTGATAAGAAACTAGCTGCTCGAATCATGATCAAAATAAAAGCAAATGAAAATTGAGCAAGGACCCTTGAACTGCTGCGCTCCTGATCTGAAGGTTGACGTATGGTGATCAGCTTCACAAGTGCACAGGCCTGACTGATAATTGACAGTACCATAAGCAAAAGACCAATGCCCATGAACCGTAAATCAAACTCTGTCCAAGCATTGCGAGCAAGCATTGCAAAACTCTGCAAGAAGTTGCTGTATGCATCAATTTGCCTCTGAAGAAATGAAACTTTCCCCTCTTTGAATTCTTCTTGTCTATCTGTTTCTGAAGAGCAAGTGGCCCTCAGTGAAGCAGACCAATTTGTGCTAGCATTTGAATACAGCTCAGCGACACTTTGCAGGTCTTCTAATGGAAATCCAATAACAGAAGTAGCAGAATACACATCAATGTATCTCTTTACCTACAAGATAAGTTGAAGGTCACCGAAACTAAACCACAAACTGATGGAAAACCCTCACAACTAATAATTCTGCTTCATATTACCTGCCAAGAATTTATACAGAGAACTTCAGCATATCTCCTCATCCATGCTTCTACATCATCCTGTGATGCACAAGCATTGGTACCCATCCTTTTACTATCCCAAGTCCCAGCACTCAGGGCATACAAGTCTGGGTTTACACGTCCGATGCTATTTAAGGAACATGGGACTCATTTAGAAACAAGTGAATTGAGCTCAACTATCACAGAAGAAAGTCGAAACAACAGCATGTAAAGGAGTGAAAAAAGAATATACAGCAGAAGTTGAAACAAAATAGCAGTCTATGTCAATCCAGAGTAGTTACAGACAACTGAATCATGGAAAGTTAAGCTTACACACCTTCCAAAGGGAAAGGGTATACCAAGAAGTGCTGATATAGTAGCTGCAAAATCAAGCTGAGCCAAGAAGACAAATAAGCAACACCAACACAACAGAGCATCAACATAAATGAGTGCAATTAGGCCTGACCTGCTGCATAGTGCTGATGCACACCTCTTTACCATGCTGGAAGGCATTTCATCGACAAAAAGGAAATGAATTGTACCGTTAGTATTCATGTTGCCACAAATACAATAAAGATGCAAGACATTCAAAATATCATACAGTTACACTAAATATCACTGTATTATGATGCTGCTGCATCTAAATTTCCATTCCCACAAATTTAAAGAAAGTACATGAAATTGATTACAGACCCCTTATTTGCTTCTTCAAGGATGGAAGCATGTCAATGAATATTGACACTTTCTGTTCACGCAAATTTCAGTTACAATGTGCCTTAATGGCACTATAATGAGAAAAAAAGATGCTCTTGCTTTGATAAATATTTTAATTTTACAATCTTTTCTACAAAGAAAAACACTTCAGAGGAAGAATGTCTTCTATAGTTTTTAGTAATATTAATACCAGATAAACTTTTTAATTCAATCAAAAAATGGCTAAATTTTAGCCAAAATGATATTGATGAACATACCAGATCAACAATGCATGAACTTTCCCCAAGCACAGAAAATACTTCTTCTGGTGGGGCCTTTGGACTCCATGCAAATAATGATGTTTCAACCTATATTCAACACAAGATTAGTCATGATAGCTGTATAATTAGCAGCAAAACATAAGGCAGATCACCTCTTCAGCCGTTCCTCCTCCATGGTCACCATTTAGGGTTTGACCATGATCGCCCATCACCAAAAGTAAAGTATTCTCATGGGGACCACCAGGTTTGGATAGACTTCTCAATGTATCAACGACACCCTATATATGAGAATAAGAATGGGCTGCATGATATTATCTTGAACATTGAACTTGAAAAGCCTAGATAAGGTAATGTTAAATGGTTGTAACTACCTATTCGAAAAGTAGCTCAAATATGAAGTCACACATTACAAAGTGACAACTGACCTCCAGGATCTTATTGTATTGCTCTAACTTGTGGGTCATTGGAGTTGAGTCAACACCAAATATATGCCCTGCATGGTCCTAAAGAACATTGATCTCACATGTTTCCAGTTCAAAAGAGTGATGAAACATGTCAGGTAAGCGTGAAGTGAAGGCATAGTAACTTACCACACCAAGAAAATGTGCAATAAGAACATCCCAATCATTTTTATGCAAAGATGGAAGCAAGTGAGCAATTACACCATTATCAACCTGATACAGTCATGCCTAATAAGTCCATCAAGATTAGGAGAAAGCCAAGCAAAATAGTTCATCAAATTGAATAAACAGGAACTTGATAACAATTAGATGGCATACCGTGTCAAGATCTTTAACGTTAAAAGATGGGTATGGAAATGACTCGTTGAAGTGTTCAGGGTACAACTGTATCCATGTATCATCCCCCATCATTACTACTCGCTTTCCATTTTTAACCAACTGATCCATCACAAAGAAAAAAAAAACACAACATCATGCCTAGCGCTCCAGCATGAGCTAAAAAGTAAAAACTGATCGATAAGACCAAGATAGTACTACACTCAATATGAGGTGACATGAACCTGGTACATTATGTTATCTTCCACTATTGCAGGAGCACCAAAGCTATTGCCAATATCAATAAAGGTAGGGAGACCACCGGTGGTGAGAGCCTGGATTTTGAGTTTAGCGAAAAGTTAAGCTCATGAAATAGAAAAGCATGAATTAGAACCGTTCGAAGTCACATTGTATTGCTTATCCAATAACAGTTTAAAGTTTTCTCTTTGTTTCAGAAGAAGCTCTACAACATGACATCAATACAAATGCAATGGTCACCTTAAGGCGCTGAAGGCTAGTAGTTGGTGGATCGGCGAGTGCTTTAAAGATCCTTGCAGAGGTCTTTTCGTTGGCAGCCAGCTCCTGCAAGACCTGCAGCTTGTCCATCCACGGTTGCTTCTCTGCAGCAAATATCGCGGTCAGCTAATAATTAGTACTCGGTACTAGCTAACAGCTTACAGAATAGCAAGATGGCTTCTCAGAAGTGCCCACCTTGAAAGAACGTACTCGGTGCAACGAAATCGAACCTGCAGGACGACAAATTGCTCAATTGTATCAACTAGAAACAGAACGCGGAGAACAGAGAGACTGGTCTTAGAGAGAAACGAGAGGTGAGGCGCACCTGAGAGCGTCGAGAACGACTATTACGAGGCGGTCAACGGCCGGTGGGGGCCAGGAGGCGCACCCTGCGGAAACATCTCGCGGGCTGTCATCGCGGCTGCTGTGGAGGTCGAGCTCGGTGCGCGTGAGGAGGAATCCCCGCGTGAAGAGGTAGATGGCCAGCGAGTGGACAGAGAGGATCGCGAAGAACAGAAGGGACCAGCCAAGAAGGCGGTAGCGACGGCGGTGGCTCGCCGGCGCCGCCATCAGCTCCGATTCCGATCTGGAGCGGCAAGGCGGGGAGGGTAGTTGCTGACCGAGGTGGGCCTCCGCTTGTTAAGCCCAGATGACCACGCTGAGCGATGATGATGGGTCCAGTCTAGCCAAGGCTACAATCAGCCCATTTTAATAAAACCTTGCGGGCTCGAGTCCTTAGTCATACCTATTGGGTCCAGTTTGATATATGGGCCTCTTGTGCCCCAATTTAAATTTATTAGGAGAATTACTTCGGCTCTTTTCGTGCAAAGCAAAGGACCTGGTTCTGAACTTTTTATCACCTATTCTGATCCGTACTCACAGCGTCAAGCTGAAAGGTTGTACCCAAAATGAAGACATCAATTTTGAACGAGTATAATCTCCAAGGTAAACTATATAGAGCTAGAGTATCCAGGTGCTCTTTCCCAAGTAGCACAATGTACTCCTGAAATCTAAAAATGAAAATAAAAATAAAGGACAACGGGTGTCTGGCTTAGCACAAATAGGGAGAAGCACGAGGACCGAAAAATTATTATTAAATATATTCCTAATCATTCTAAGGAAAAAAAACTATCAGTTTAAAAGAAATAATGGTGTAATAAACTGCAACGACAGCAGACTGAAATTTCAATTCGCAAGCAACGCACACATTTCCATGGCGCAGATGCAAAAGCAGGAATAACCAATATCATGTTAACATTGTTTACAGCAGTTAATATATTATATATTAATTAAAAAGCAGCTTGCTGCAACATCTGAGTTTCTGAGTTCCGCATGACGGTCCCGCAACTGGAAGACCAGTTCTACCTGAACATGAATCTTACCTTCTCAACTAACATCAAACTGACGCTACGAGGGCTATGTAGCACACCATTTGCACTGTCTCCTCACACAATCACCCCCTGAAAATTCAGGAGCCGCTTTCAGGCACTCTAAACTGGAAGGGGATACCTGGTCAACATTCCTGAAAAGATGGAGGCTACCGGGCATGTAGCTATTCTTGTCAACTGCCCTTTAACTACCTTATACCTAGAACATAAACTTACCATTGCTCCTTGGCCCGCAAAAAAGGTATCGCTGGACACATTGAATTGTATGCAATAACACCAAGAGTTAAAAAGAATGTAAACTCACCACTAGTGAACAGCTAATGTCACCCATAGTGTTGCGCAAAATCATTGTGTCTCTCATGATGAAACTTGCCATAAGTTGCATTAGCCCTTGGGGCTGAATAGCTGTCAGAAGCATATGGGTATGCACTATTTTCCACTGGTTGACGAGCAGATGAAATGTGTGTAGGTCTCTGCTCAAAATCTGGATAACCTATTTGGGTGTAAGAAGCTTGTGCTGCATGCTGTCTTTTGAACGATTGTTGAAGAAATTCCTCCCACCTACTTGCATGCATATTCCTCATGGCAGTCACCCTCTCCATGTAATTTTCTCTCATCACTCTCAAAGCCTGCATTGAAAAGGCATTGACATTAAAATGTCTAGTTATTATGTCACATAATTTTTCTTGTTGGTTCTCCTGGGTTTCAACTCTAGACTTTACAAACTTGCTTGGGACTATAAAGGCTATGTCTCTACTTGGTACTAGACAGTGTTTTGCCAACAAATGGAATGCAATGCAAATCGAACATAATGAACCCACTCTAATACAATCAAATAAGATGGAAATATTACAGATAACAAAAATTAGGAGTTCAGCAGCAGCCTACTATAAATCAATTTAATCAAGATGCAACTGTTACATAGATGAAAGGCACAATTCAGTAGTCCTTGAATATGTTTTAAGTTGTGCCTTGCCCTCCAATGAGGATAGACGCATTACCCAGCCATACAAGTAATATAGTAAGCTTCACCTAAAAAAAAAATTAAGGTAAGCTAGTGATGGCAACACATATTAAACCCAAAAATGCTAAGTGGATTCATTCTGCTCTAACAGCTGAACTAGTTAGCCAACCAATTCGATGGCCAGTTAAAAGCAGGTTAAATAAAAAAAACGATGAAACGAGAGAAAAGCTTCTACTACCAGTACTGCAAATTAAAAGGGCAACCTGATGCACGTAGCTCCCGCTAGCGCAGGGAACTTGAAATTAAAAGTAAGCGTGGCAAAAAAAAAAGGACCATAAGATTATGTGGTCATTTGGTACTTCATTGCAAGTTTTAGCTGATATTAGAGGACCAGTATTTTGACCTAAATATGGACAGAACACCCCTAGCTTCCCATTCAATATTTAATTAGGCGAATGATGTCATATCTTCATCCTACTTTTAAGTATTAGTCATATAAATAATCTGGTAGTTAAAAACTGTAATTAAATAGCAAAACAGGTACAAACCTTTTTGCAAAATCTGTGACCATGGATGTATGGACGAATCAGAATAAGCAATACAAGAAAGTGTCATATAAATCAATTGAGAAATTAAGCAGCATTTATGATGCTAAAAAGCACTTTACCTCCTGATGCATGTGGTTCTCTTCATCCTCTTCTTGATCACGGGCTTTAACTAATTCTGAAGCTTCCCTTTTAAACTCCGTTTCAAGATCTTCCAAGGTCTGGTGGTGTGATGGCATGTCAATCTTAAGGTTTGAGCGAGAATCTGCACCATGCGTCTCAATGCACCAGTTACTGGGGATATGCGCCGCAGCACATTGGTTATTAGAATCTTGTGCTCTACGGGAATCATCAATATAAGAGGGATGGCGTGGAGATTTTGGTTGTGCAGGATGGCCTTTTGCTCCAAAGGTGGCCGAAGCTTCAGCAAAAGGAAGAGCATGCAACATATTGCATTTTAGTTCCAGATCACTAAGACAGTTTGACACCTAATTAGACATTACTGTATAGTGAAAGGAGGAACAATGTCCGGCACAAAAAACAAACTGCAGGCCATCCATCTCAATATCATAGATGTCTGAAAATCTTTCAACATGTAGTGTGTTGAATTCAAAGAGTCGCTCTGATGAATAAAACACTTCATATTCGCGCAAGTATTCGAGATACGGAGATAGTCTGCCTGATTGATAACCAGGCAGAAACACTTGATATTCGAACACAACATAAATCTCGAACTTACCTTGAGCTGCAAAAGGACAGAACAAGTTATACTCTAGCACAGCAGTATCCAACAGAAAGGGACCAAAAGGCAATTTTCTTTTTAGCCCAGATTTTCTATTTTTCTGGCTCCTAATGTTTCTACAAATAGATGTTAAGAACAGCATGATGAAGTTCCCTACCTTGCGGAGATCCTTTCGAAAAGAACATATTGTGATGTAAGCGGTCATCTAGATGCCTGTCATCATAATATCCTTTACTTTGAGAGTGTGATGCATTCCTCGGGCTTCGGGGCCGTTGAGAATAAGAGCTTCTTGGGCTACGGGATCGATGAGAGTGAGAATATGTTGGGCTACGGGACCACTGAGAATAAGAGTTTCTTGGGCTGCGAGGTCGTTGAGATTCAGATTGCCTGGGGCGAAACTCTGTGGTGTTTTGTACAGGTGATCTAGAGCGATCCCGTTTCGGGCTGCTTGGACTAAGTTTACCTTTTGCCTCTTGAATAATCTTATGCACAGCATCTACACCTTTCGCTAGTATTAACCTATCCTTTCCACTGACAAACAGGAACTTCTCATCCATTCTGATTTTACACCCCACATCTTTCTCAATCTGACTTATCAACCTCTCAGTGAAAAGATCCCTGACTTGCTTATCTCTTGCAGGAACTCTTTCAAAAAAATCTGCATTCCTCCTATTAGCCCCAAGTGTGGATGGACAACCCTAGTCAAAGGAGGAATGTTAAATGAAGAACAACCTTTGCCATTTTTATGATAACACTTAGCAGGGGTTGTAAAACAGAACAAAAAAATTATATAGCATTTACAAACATGTTCTTGGTGCAACAATAAATAAAGTAATAGCAGTGAAGTGAAAACCTGTTTGGAAGGAGAAAAACATTCTTAAATAATCAAAATAAGACAGTATAATGAATCCAATCAATGCTAAACAGAATGAAAGAAGGGGTGCGGGATACAGCAACGAAAAACAGATATTAAAACAACTGTCGAATTCTCCTCTCAGAGCAACACGGCTTACATCTAACTTTGACTAACCATGCAGGGCATAACACACAAGAAAAAAAAAATGTCAAATTGGTTTTCTTTTTGCAACATATTTTAGGATTAGCATTGCCATAAACTTGAATTCAAAACGGTGTGGAAGCATCCAAGCACTTCTTTGCATATATAAAAGTGTAATATGGTGCCAGTCGTGAATAAGGAGTCTGCTAATTAAATCCTCTAGGATTAAAATCAAGTACAACTTTGAAACAGACAGCACTGCAAGAATGTCTATAACCAGTAATCCTTGTATGTTACATGCATGTCTTTATCTTAATTCACTTACTGTAAGTTGTAATTTCAAGAAAGAGAATAACACCTGAGTAAAATGACCCGAGTCTCCACATATTTTACAAATCATTTCTTCCTCCTTCCTCTTCTTCCAGTTTCTTTCTGTAGCCTTAGCTTTAGCCTCCCAGACCTTAGCCTCTCTGCTAGTGAAATCAGTAGGAACAGCATTGGGATCCAGGGACTCATCTTCATCATCTGACTTATCATTGGTCAGGGGCTTCTTCTCATCATTTGCTTTAGGCGTCACACTGTTTGTAGCCTGTGCCACAGGACCACTATATGCTTTCCCATAAACTTCATTGAAAAGTTCATCATCTATTTCAGGACTTGGCTCCCTCTCCATTGACAAAGAAATCTTCACTCAACCTACAGCAAGCAGGCCCATTAGATGATTTATGAGTGATGAAACCAAGGCATAAACATGTTAATCTCCATTCCTGGTCCAAAAAAAACTAGAGGTGCATCGAACAACAGTGCGAGATATGGCAGCAGCCCTACCAAATGCCAGTGGAGAGACGCCTTTCCTCCCCTCTCTTCCTAGAACTCCACCCCCAAGGTCGCCGGGCACAGCTGCCCGGCATTGGTGGCCTCTCTGCCGACCGTTTTCGAGTCCAGAAAGAAGTAAGATATCGATATTCCCCTCTCCCTCCACCTCCCCATATCCCCGACTGGGATGAAATCTTCCTTCCCGTCCCCACCGCCCCACGCAGGGATCGACCCATCCCCATCCTAAATGTCAACTACAAAAGGAAGGAGGAGGATTAGAGGGTTGGAGAGGAGAGCTCGGATTTCACCTTCCGTTGTCACCGTCGAAACCGGGAGGGGCGGAGGAGGAGGGCCAGCCCAAGGCGGCAGGGTTGTGCCCCGTTTTGGCCGCGCGTGCCTCCGTGCACTCGACGCAGGAGACCGGGTCCCTGCTACCTGCCTGGCTCCGCCGCCGCTAGCCCTTCTCCGGAGGACGGAGGAGCGCCCTGCCCGCGGTGTCCGTCGCTGGCCGAGTCCAGTGGGAGCGGAATGCGGGGATTGCGGGGCGGCGCGGGTCTTGCTTGGGTCAGCCCAGTATGGATTTCGGCCACATTTGGGGCAGGCCCCATCCCGGGCGTGGTTATGCGAATAAGACGATTAATGTAAACCTTTGTATTTCGGCCACATTTTAACACCGAGGAGGCATGACAAGCTGTGTTAGGAATTCAAAAGACAACCTTTAACTGGCCCGTTATCAGATCCCCGTCAACAAAAAACATCGTAATCGATTTATACTGTAAATCGGTTTGCCTTAAAAACAGGAGAACAGAACGCTATCCTAGCCTCTTCAAGGTAGTGAATAAAAATGGAATTTACAAGTACTTTCTACCCAATGATCGGACAAACCAATTGCACCACCAGCTTTTGAATGGGTGATTACCAGCTCTACTGAAAACAGCTCTGCAAACACCCCCATCAGTCATCGACCTTCATGGAGGTCTTCAGAGAAAACCGCAGTTCTTGGAATGGTTTCAGTTTCGAAAGGGCTCAGGCCTGAGAAGGCTCCAGAAGAGAACATGGATGAGGTGCCATCAGATTCATAGGTCGTGGAAGACTGCCGGATGTTGGGGCGCGCAGGTGGCGTGGGCAAAGATTCCTGGAACTCCACAGAACGTTGCACCATCTTGAGGGACTGCACCACCTCGCCCATTGTTGGCCTTTGGTTTGCCTCGGGTGAAACACAGGCTGCTGCGATTGTGCACACTCGTACAAAATCGTCTTTAGGGTACTGGCCGCCAAGCCTGGGGTCAGCTAATTCTTCTAATCTGTCCTTATCTCGAAGAATTGGCCGTGCCTGCAATTAATACAGCAATATCTTCAGAATACACTAAGCACAACAACAACAAAGCCTTATTATCCCAAGCAAGTTGGGGTAGATGGGGAAAAAAGCAATCGCAGATACAAAAACAAAAATGAGTTGATTTTCTCTGGATTGTCTGCCTACACATTCTACTAGCACCCGTCTATGCACAATGAATTTAGTGTTGGACTAATAGTTAGAACACAAAAAGATGTCATTGAACCATATAATCATTCAAGAACAATATATTATATTACAGAGAAGTATTACCCATGTTACTAGGTTTTCCTGCCCAGATGGCTGCGACATATCCACTGGCCTCCTCCCAGTTAGTAGTTCAAGTAGAACAACTCCATAGCTATATACATCACTTTTTACAAGCAAGTGCCCTGTCATTGCATACTCTGGTGCTACATACCTAAAAACACATCAGACAAGTCAAGCACAGGATAATAGAGATGACAGGGGCATAGTTCAAGGTAAAAGATCATTCAAATTACCCAAAGGTTCCCATGACACGAGTTGAAAGATGTGCCCGACCTTCTGGCGCTTGTTTGGCCAAACCAAAATCAGAAACTTTAGCGTGAAAATCATTCTCAAGCAATATATTAGAAGCTTTGAAATCCCTGTGGATTACACAGGGCTGTGAATCCTCGTGAAGGTATGCCAAACCCCTTGCAGCATCAAGTGCTATCCTCATTCTGGTGTCCCAGTCCAAGGGGCAGTTAGCACCCAATGCGCCTGATAAAATGACCGAAATGGTCACAAACATGTTTTTTTTATGGAAATAAAAAAAAAAAACTAATCAAAGTTAACCTATTGAATTAATAGGTTTAAATGCAACTAAAATGAGACTTATGCCTATGAAGGGAGTGTTCAGGAAGGAATGATCAGTTAGAAAAAGAAATTGACATACCATGGAGCCAAGCCTCTAGGCTTCCATTGGGAACAAGCTCGTAACAAAGAAGGTTCTGTGAGGACTCAAGGTTGCTATAGTAACCAATGAGTTTCACAAGATTCCGGTGGTGCAACCTGCTCAACATTTCCACTTCAACTAGAAACTCATTATCCCCTTGGTGTCCACCAGTTGTAAGCTTCTTTATAGCGACAGCAGCGCCGTCTCTTAGTACTCCCTTGAATACACGGCCAAAACCACCTTCTCCAAGCACACTTGATGGCTCAAAGTTATTTGTCGCCTCTTTCAGTTCTTCAAATGAAAGAAACCTCGTGCTTGTGGGACGAGGAAGTGACTCCACTGCAGAAACTGCATCTGGTGTCCTTTGCTTGGCTGCACAGATGATTCTATGGGTTAAATGTGCATTTCAATGGTTTAAAAAAAAGGATAAAAAAACAAGAATGAACCCCAATAACTTGATCTTCGTTTCAAGCTGACTATGAATGGGTTATTCAAAACTGTGGATACAACTTCATCACAAGTCTTGATCCATTGATTTCCAATATTTGAAGGAATAAAAACATGTTATAATCTTGAGTTAATTTCACAAACCCACCAAAACTTTGGTCTAATAATCACAAACCAAGTCTATAGCATGTTTCACAAAGCCACCATCAGTTCAGGGTGTAGTTTCATAAAGCCATCACTTTTCTCTCATATAGTATCATGGCACTTTCAGTCCCACGTCAGTGATACACCCAAAATCATATACTGTAGTGGCTTCCCAAAAGATACAGAATACTATTTCAGCTATGTATGGCTAACATGTGGGACGGGGATGGTGGGATATTGTATGAGGCAAAAAGTGGTAGCTTTGTGAAGCTATACTCAATCCAATGGTGAGTTTGTGTGTGAAACACGCTCTGGATTTGGTGGGTTTGTGACTATAGAGCAAAAGTTTTGAGGGTTTGTGAAATTAACTCTATAATTTTTCAAAGGCTGCAAGCCTGCAAACATGTATACTGTACAGTACTCTCTAAGCATGATAAGCATATGACAGCAATATTGCAAGTGTATACATATGACTGAAACATTCAACCAGAGTACTCACGAATGCCTTAGTGTAAACTATAGTCATAAATTAACTCAAGCTATATGTTTGGGCCAAATTTATGAACTACTTCGACTAGCGTGATCCAACAGGTTCTGGTTTAATAAAACAGTAATAACAGCTCATGATAGCTATCTAATCAGGATTCATCACAAATGCACATCTTCCATCTTTTGTGCACAAACAAACAAATTTTTAAAAAAAGAAAAAGAAAACAATCTGTAAAATCAACATCAATGAAGAAAACACTAAAAAAAAAGAGCTGGTATCATGCTACATACGTGTTTCAACAAGAGGCGTCTTCTTTTTCCCTTTCCTAAATGTGCAGAAGCAAATTGTTAAAACAACCAGCAAGAGCCCAATTAAAGCACCAACACATATGATAATGACGGTAATCAGCTTTGGATGTTTATCGCTGGTGGGAGCTTCTTTAGGTCTCGGCGGTGAAGATGCTCTTGATGGAGACGCCTTAGGTGATATCGTAAATGGAGCTGATAATAATATAGACAATTTTATGAGTCAAAGAAAAAGTTATGGAAAGTATGACAAAAAAAAAGAATATCATCTAAAAGGAAGGCCTGTAGGAACTATAATGTTGCTGGACAGTATTATTGTACCATAACATCAACAACAGTCAGCATATCACAAAAGGAAAAGAAAGTATTAGCCATTAGGCTAATATCAGCAGCATGAAAGAAACATAAATTGAGCACACATTCCTCAGAAATTTTGAATAAAGGGGTATCTTTATACACATCTATTGCACTCTCTATCCCTTAAAATATAAACACACGAGTCATAAGACAAACATGTAGGCAAATGGGATAGATATAAGTGATTATGATGCCTGAATGCACAATGGAGAGTAGTCTATGGTTATAAGGATAGGGAACAAGGCAGTTCAGCACCTCAGCAGCAGAATAAACAATTAGACATCACAACAAAGAAATGTAAGCCACATTTTCCTTCAGTTCTATTTAGTCATTTCGAACTACTTCTATGGATAATGTTCGGTACTGAAATTTCACAAGATAAGGAATGACTCAGTATATTTGCTATCTTCAATATAATATGTAAACCATAAGAACAAAAAAAGAAGTGATCAACCAGTTAATTGTCATCAATGAACACAATGTACAAATCCAAGATAGAAATGCATTACCAGGGGCAGGGGCCAATGGCCTAAACCATGTTAGATTAAGAAGATTATAATCCCCAACAAGCACAGGATTGATCCGAACTGTGTGTGAGCTAAGTGAATTATTCATTGTAGTAACTTGATTAGCTGAGAAACTAATTCCACTGTGAGGTGCTATATCCATAGTTATGTTAAGCCCAGAAGCCCCAACAACGTAGAAATTCACAATCTCAAACTGAGAAACACGCAGATTGAGCTGAGATGCAAGTTCAGCAAGGAATTCATTGCTCCAATTTGAAATCAAGGAAACATTGTGAAGGAAGAGCTCAATTTTCACTGGATAAACACAATGGCAATCTTGGGCTCCTCTCTTTTGCATCATATTAGGTGCGCAACAGCCTAGTAAACATAAGTGAATAAGATTAGACCTCAAATGTGGTGAACACCATAATTGTGCATGATAGTGTTCCAAATAAAAGATAGATACTATTGGAGTCAATGACATCTGCAACAAGAAGAATTGAAATATTTATCGCAACAAGAGAAAACACAAATAAAAAGAAAGATACTATTGGAGTCAATGACATCTGCCACAAGAAGAATTGAAGTATTTATCGCAACAAGAGAAAACACAAATAAAAAAAAGGAAAGAGATAAAGAAATTATACATAATACGTCAAAATTGCTTAAAATGGAACCATATTGTTTGCAGTTGATAACAACTGAACTCACCATTGTGAGGAGATTCTGGAGGTTTCACTAATCCAGAAGGAGCTGCGCTAGAATTTGAAGATGCATCTGGCGGGTCAGCATCTTCGTGAGTAGGAACAGCTGTTGCTAAGCGTTTACTATACTCCACAAAAGGGTGCGACTGATCCGAGAAATAAAAGGTCAGATCTGAAGCATCAGGTATGGAACTGTAGCTTGGTGCTGAAACAGGAGGGTTTGTAGATGAAAGAGCAACTGTTGATGAATGTAGCTTCTTTGTTCTTTGCTGGTTCACAGGCTGCACTGAAATATGTGTGACAGTTTTAGCTTCGGATGACATGAAATGAACTGGTCTCCAACTTTGTGATGGAGATAAAGCTGGGGTCGCCAATTTTAGAGCGGATGTCTGAGCAATGATATTGATACCAGCAAGAAATTCCAGCATCAACAAAACAAGCAACAAATTGAACGTGAGATTTTTCCAAGCATCTTTGAAAAATCCTGCAAACAAAAAGTAAATCAACCAGTCTGCACAATCTTTAAGATAAAAGTACGGACATTGCACGAGAATATGTAGTGCAAGTACGCAACTGATGAGTGAGTGCATCAACTCTAAAATATAAAGCTATAACTGATGGACAGCACAACACACACGAGACATGACCCATGAAAATTCAAATGGTAGGAAGAAATGATCTTCCAAGCTGGTAAAATCCAAATATTATTCTACATTGACAGGGAAAACTTATGGAGATTTTAAATTATTGTGAACACTGCATTATCTCGTTGACTTCCTCAATCCGAAGAGGGCAAGTATATGATTCATTAAGGTGATGAGAAAAAATATATAGTTACTTCACCTCCTACAGGTCTGTCTATTGTTTGAAATCCTATAAACATGCCACCAATTGAACAGTGTACCAACGCTGAACATTAGAAGCATGCATAAACCGCACTATCTCTGCCTAAAGGTAGCTGGCAGTTTACTGGCAAATACTGTCACTAGCTTTTTACGAAAGGTTGCAAGGAATGGTGATGTTGATGTAACAAACTATGTTGATGTTTCTATTTTCTTCTCAAACATGTATGTTGATGTTTCTAACTATACAGACAAGCATAATCTATTTAATATGGTAGCATAGACGTGTTCTGGCTGGCAATAATTAATTTTAGAAAGATGTCTGTTTTTTAGAGGGGGGGGGGGGGTAATGAAATACAGACCAGACAGGTTAGGACACACTCCCAGCTCAGATTTTTGCTGCACGTTTCACAAAGTTGTGCATGCACCTTGTTAGGGAAACAGATCTTGTATTTCCAGGAGGCTAATGACCTCATATAAATAGAGTGCAGGAGTGGTACAATAGGCACAGAGCCCCTCGTACAATGGGGTAAATACAAGAAAGAGATAAAACAGAATCTCTCTATAACAAATAGAACATATCTCTAACTATATCGCTAACACACCTTAACAATGGTGCCCATACTAAACATAATACTAGGTTGGTAAGTCGAGTCGAACAGGCAATACGCCTAACGACACTGGTCAAGGCAGCATATAGAAATTGTATAACACATTGCTTCTTCTTCAGCCACTAGTACCTAGTAGCCGACTCACCTGTGGCTATGCCAAGCCCTATCATCCCAGTACAAATAAATGGAGTGGCTAGCCCATACGGTGACGTATCAAAGGGTAAGGCCAAATCACGAGATTTCTCAACTGTGCAGCTAATGCGATTCAGATGTGGGGGGGATAAGGAGAGAAGTGGTGTTGGTTTGATGAAGCCAGGGTAGGGTGGTTATCAATCATACAATCAATGTCGGAATGTGCACCACACCAGAAACAAAAGTTTAAGGAATACCCCTTTCCTGCAAATGGCACACTACCCCTGTTTCTTTACTGTGTCAAGAAATTCCTATCCGATTGGTCAAATCTACATTAGGCAAAATAAGGCGAGAGGCCTATAACAGGTACGGATAATGGAAGTTCTTCATACCTTCCCAGAAATACAATCATACATGGCCAGTAACAACGCCAGATACCAGATTACGTCAATCCAAAATGCTTAAAATGACAAACGCAAACCCGAGACTAAGTAACGGATCACGGTTTGGGACACCCTAAGTTCTGCATTGGTGTCAGTGTCAAGATATGCTGCAACAAGATGCATCTTGCCAAGCCCCCGAACACACCAAGTGCCTCAAACCCAAATTCTAAGGTCATCTTCAATTATTCAATTGCAAGCAAATGATAGCTACATTAAGATTATAAGACAAACTCTACCGTGTCAGTTACCCAACACGTCCTCCAACTGCTCAGAACCAAGTCACCTCGCCATCCTGTCACTAAAATCTCAAGTCGCTCAAGCTAACAGCCACGCATACTGACAGCCGCACCACCTGGCATCACATACGGAGACTAGGATCCAGATCAACAAATGGGGCTCACCGCAGCCGAAGAACCCGAGCTGCGCCATCTTCTAGTGAGGGGAGCACCTCCCTGGCTGGTGCTACTGACACCAGAGCGGGGAGCATGTCGCCATCGAGGCGGAGCGCATGAGGGTGCGGTCGCCGTGGAGGTGGGGTGGGCTTGGGTTTTGAGCGCGTTGCTGCAAGCTGAATGGATTTCGTTCCTTTCCCTTTTCCTCATCCTACCTCCTCTCTCCTTCAGCGCCTTACCGCGGGGGCGCCACTTTGCTCTGCTTTCCGCACCTGCGCCGGGAGACTCGCTGCTAGCCTGCTAGGGGTGAAATGGTTGCGGTACTCTCTCGACCGTATTTGCGGACGGTATCCCGTTGCCCGGGACGGGTAGGTAGGAGTTTGAGGAGTGGGGATGTGAGGGGAGTAGGCAACTGGTACGCACCTGGCGGATCCATGACCGGATCCTGCCGCCGCCGAACGCGGTCGACCTCCGCGAGGCCTCTCCGCGCGCGCCGCCGCGGCCGAGACGACGACGGACAAGCGCCGGCTGCTCGGCGGGGAGGGGGCGAGGATGCAGACGAGCGCCGCGCGGAAGAGCCCGTCGGTGGGACGGCCGCGGAGCGGCCCGCGGCCGGGCGGGCTGCTGGGGGCGAGGAGTGCAGTGCCTGCGGGGGCTCGAGGCCGACAAGGCCAAGATGGAGGTCCTCGCCGGGGGAGAGAGGGAGGGAGAGAGTTTTCCCGTCCGTTTACAGACCTCGACGGCACGCTGCTTTCCCCTTTTCTCCCTGCGACTTTTGTGCGCCGTTGTTGCGGCGTCGGGAGTCGGGCTCACAGTCAGTGTACGTACGAGTCTTCTCTCCGCTTCTCCAGTTACTCGAAGCTGACGAAAAGGGTACGAAGCCGGCCAAACAGCTCCCTCCGCCCCCCATCAAAACCCATGAATTTCACTGAAATCTACAGCACCTCGAGCACAAATTTCAGCCGAATCTGCGTAAAATCCTGTGAAACGGACGGGGCATCGGCGGACCATTGCCTTACTCCTGCTCGATCTCCAATCCAATAATCCACACTACCCGAGGCGGTCAAGTCAAACACACCTGCATCCCAGTCCAAACCACGCACACGGATAAATAAAAGAAATAAAGCCATGAGCTCAGGTTAAAAGAACAACAGATAAGCCATCAAGCACTTTCAATAGTGTATTATCACATTATCCTTTTGCTTATATGGCAAAAAAAATTAATGGAGAAAAAAATAAAAAATAAAAAAACCATTTCTACATAAAAAAATCATCTCTTTATTAAAACCAAAGAAAAAAAAACTATGCATTGAGAGCATTGTTCGAGTTTCTACGACACAATTTTCTCTTATAAAATAAATAAACAATCATTAAATTTTAATCTCTATAAAAATTACTATAGAAACTGTACATTAGAGAAGATTAGATTTAAAAGACAATGTATTACTATTAACTATCTATAAAAACTACCTCACTCACTTAAGACCATACGAGACCAGATTATATTAAACTGCGAGTAGCTTAGGACAAAACACGCTATCAATCTAACAGGCTGTTTAGTGTCTAACACGGCGAATTAAGGACAAGGACTCGCCCAGTTTAGCCGCACACGTATCGGATTAATCCTGGCTAATTGACGTCGACGGCTCATGTGTGCAATCATGCCCTCTTTTATCCCGTGCTCCTCCGTCTCGCACGCCGGCCAGGTCGACGACGACGCTTCACCTCTTCTTTAATCAACAGCGACAGCCAGCCAGGGATCTAGCTAGCTCGCTAGCGGTTAACTTGAAAGCCCCTGTAAAAGCAGGTGGTTGGCTTAGCCGCTTAGCTAGAGATCATCCTGGACCATGCATGCGCCGTTGTTTTCTACAGGGTTTCTCTCCTCTTTCTTTCTTTCTTTCTTTTTTTTCCAAAGAGAGACGGGGACTGGCTACTAGACGACCCTGGGCTTGGGCTCAGCAGATCGCTGTCGTCCTTGGTTGAATTCGCGCTGATGCTTTGACCTCGATCCCATCCATGGCGAATTCTATCCGGCGTACTAGCAGGTTCAGGAATCAGAGGAGCAGAGTTTCGGCAGAAGTCGTGGGTACCTAACCGGTGGTGTGGTTGTGGAGAAACGCCAAACTTTAATTAATTTGGAAGCAGGTATTTCAGTCTGTCTCCTCAGTTCAGAAGACCTTGACGTGCTTTCTTCGTCTCTTGGAGGCATGTGTTAATTAATTAATCGGTTCAGCCGTTCAGGAACCATGATTTTTCATTAGTATGATTTAGTGTTCACTGCATAATATTCTTTTATTCATAAAAAAAATTCCTGTAGAACAATACTGTATCTAAGGTTGGAAATTTAGAATCCTCTATGCTGCGAGAGAAAAAAATTATACAGCAGTTTTGTAAATCCACTCACCGGGCTGAAGCATTGTTCTCCGGTAGCTCAAGATGGCCAGACGGGCCGCATTCCTCGTGGGCCGATATTTTGTTTTTTACGGACGGCATCACTAGTTAGCGGCCTCAGAAAGAAAAAAATCTCATTCGAGGAAAAAAGGAAAAGAAAACGAGAATATTTCGATCGTGGTGTACGTGTACCGTGTACGAACTTTAACTTCCTTTCCCACCCGCTCCTAGGGTTTCTCTTCTTTTTTTTTCTTCTTTCCCTCCCTTGCTCTTTTCCCCTTCCTCCGTCCCCTGCCACCGACGCCGTGCTAGGGTTTTGTTGGCTCCTCGTCACCGTCGCGGACCGCTGCAGCGAGCGAGACCGGTAGGCACAGAGGGAGGGAGCGGAGCGTACCCAGCCATGTCGCTGCGTCCGAGCGAGCGGGCCGAGGTGCGGCGGAACCGCTACAAGGTGGCGGTGGACGCGGAGGAGGGGCGGCGGCGGCGCGAGGACAACATGGTGGAGATCCGCAAGAGCCGCCGCGAGGAGAGCCTCCTCAAGAAGCGCCGCGAGGGGCTCCAGGCCCAGGTCCCCGCTCCCGCGTCCGGCGTGGAGAAGAAGGTGAGGACACAGCGGCTGCTCCTCTGCTCTCCCTCCTGCTTCAGTGTTCCCAGCTCTGATTTGTAGCTTGTGCACCACTAGGAGTATAGAAGCGTTTAGATTATTCGGCGCTTTGAGAATAGGGTTGGCTACTAGTGCGGTTGACTGGTTCGATTGCGAAGCCATAGTGATGAGATGAATTGGTTGGGTTCCCATTTCGACTACAAGTAAATTTATACCTTAGGGACATAATTGCTTTTTTGTGAATTAGCGCAGCATATGGCTTTGCATGCTTATGAGTCATGATGTGTTTCTCTGTGCTCTGCGTTTTGTAAGGTATGTTTGTTACCCTAACTGTATGGCTTTTAGTAAAAGATCTTGGAAAATTGTCGTAGAGATGCAGACTATTTGAACCTCATGTTAGGGCTCGTTAAGAAAATAACAGTAGGTGATTTATCAAGTTCTTATTGTTTCAACCTGTGTCATTGAATCCACACATTACTGTACTTCTTACGCTTCTTGATTTGTGCTATTATGTTTTGATTGATCGAAAGACCTGAGAGCTACTTTCTAGGCTATGTTTGCTGTCCTACGCTGGAGCAATAATCTAGTATAGAGATTTGTTTGTTCTTGTTATAGATTCTGTGTGTGGGCTGTTATTTATTGATTTTAGCTTGTTAGTATTAGAACAAAGCTTTCTTATGCCCTTTTCAAGTTTATTTAATTGGGATCAAGTTGCTGTTTGTACTAAATGTTGGCTTCGCCTCTTTACTTCCTGTGTTTACAGTAGTTGTTATGGTACTGGCGATGCTTGCTTTTACATGTTTGCTGTTTTTTTAGCTTGAAAGCCTCCCTGCTATGGTGAGTGGGGTTTATTCGGATGATAATAGTCTTCAGCTTGAGGCCACAACACAGTTCCGCAAGTTGCTATCTATAGGTACTAACTTGTGTTTCAGTTTTCTTAATTTTTTCTTCTAAAGGTGGTGTATATTTTGCACCTTGGGCAAACATTGATTCATATTTTTGGTTGATTAGAGAGGAGCCCCCCAATTGAAGAAGTTATCCAATCTGGAGTGGTTCCTCGATTTGTCCAGTTCCTCACCAGGGAGGCTTTCCCCCAACTGCAGGTATGCTGATACACTCTAAATATGTTGTCTAATTGTCGTTGAATGAAATATGGGTTTCTTATCATTATGTTCCTTTCTCTTTTGATAGTTTGAAGCTGCATGGGCCCTCACAAATATTGCATCTGGCACTTCGGAGAATACAAAGGTCGTCATTGATCATGGCGCTGTTCCAATATTTGTGAAGCTTCTTGGATCTGCTAGTGATGATGTTCGTGAGCAGGTAATTATGGAGCTTTGTATATTTACTTGGCTGCTACTATTAATTTTTTTAATGGACCACATCCTGAAATACAACATCCTTTTTGAATAAAGGCTGTATGGGCTTTGGGCAATGTAGCTGGTGATTCCCCAAAATGCCGTGACCTTGTACTCGCAAATGGTGCCGTAATGCCTCTTCTAGCTCAGTTAAATGAGCATGCTAAGCTCTCAATGCTGAGGAACGCCACTTGGACTCTGTCAAACTTCTGCAGAGGAAAGCCACAACCATCATTTGATCAGGTTCTAGATAAAGCCTGTTTATTTTATTATTGCTTCCAAGTGTTACTTTTACTGAGTCTGATGCTATTTGAATGGAATAGACAAAACCTGCACTGCCAGCGCTTGCTCGACTTATTCATTCCAATGATGAGGAAGTTCTCACTGATGCATGCTGGGCTCTTTCATACTTATCTGATGGCACTAATGATAAGATCCAAGCTGTCATTGAGGCTGGTGTTTGTCCCCGACTTGTGGAGCTTCTCCTGTACGTAAAAAAAAATTGTCACTTTTCATGATATGTCAATCTGTGTTCATTTGTGTTCTTTAAATGATGTGTGCTATTCAACATGCAGTCACCCATCACCATCAGTGCTTATACCTGCTCTACGAACTGTTGGGAACATTGTCACTGGGGATGATCTGCAAACTCAGGTGAGACATCCATGTTGGCAGGTTTTGATACATTTGACACTCTCGGCGCAATCAGTTGTGATAGGGCTTGTACTGCCTTGAAATGCGTTATGTATGGTCGTGCTATCTTTCATCATATTGCATATTTTTCGTTCTTTTCTTTTGTAAGCAGCATGAAAGTAAAATGCAACTATTTTTCAGTATTAGTTTTCTTCTTCTTTTGCAGTGCATCATTGATCATCAAGCTCTTCCCTGCCTCCTGAGTCTATTGACACAGAATCACAAGAAAAGTATTAAGAAAGAGGCTTGCTGGACAGTTTCAAATATTACTGCTGGAAACAAAGATCAGATACAGGTATAAAGTACATAAATCCTAGACATACTCTGACTTTATTTTGTGAACACCATTAATTAATTGAACATCCTAAGTAGGAAAAATGCATTCCATCATATCAGTTGTTTTAGAACATAGCATTAATCTTATTGCAATACCATCTTGCATTAATCTTATTTGTCGTATTTGTTTTAGAGTATATCATTGGGATGACTTGTAGTGTATATCATTCTCTTTAATCACTCACCCTGCAATGATATGTTGTGTTGGTTGCTAAACCCTGAAATACTGAGGTTGTAGGCTGTGATAAATGCTGGCATTATTGGTCCTTTGCTCCAACTGCTTCAAACAGCAGAGTTTGATATCAAGAAGGAGGCTGCATGGGCCGTATCAAATGCTACATCTGGTGGTAACCCTGAACAAATCAAGTATGTTTTCTTAACTTATATATCACTATTATTCAAGCCTGTGCGCAATGAAACTTGAACACTTACTTTTTAAGCGTCATTAGAAGTATAACTCATATTGTATACCTTGTCAAAATAGGTACCTGGTGTCTGAGGGCTGCATCAAGCCATTGTGTGACCTTCTTGTTTGCCCTGATCCAAGAATTGTAATAGTTTGTTTGGAGGGTCTTGAGAACATTCTCAAAGTGGGGGAGCAGGACAAGACCTCAGGTGCAACAGGAGATGTTAATCTCTTTGCTCAGATGATTGATGAAGCAGAAGGCTTGGAAAAGATTGAGAACCTACAGAGCCACGATAACAATGAAATCTACGAAAAGGCTGTGAAGCTTCTTGAGGTGTACTGGCTTGAGGAGGAAGATGAAGCAATGGCTACTGCTGGCGAGGCTCCTCCAGGTGTTTTTGATTTTGGCCAAGGTGGTAACCCTCCTGCTGCTGGTGGCTTGAACTTCAGCTAAATGCAGGTACATTTCATTATAACTATATTATGATTATTAACACAAAAGGATCAAGATCAAATTTTTGTGGGGTATAGTGTCTATAATAAGCTAATAACAGTGCAAACAATTGTTTTGCAGATTTTTATTAAAGGGTGGTAATTCCCTCAGCAATGGGCTTGGAGTTGGCTTTTCATGAGTAGTCAATGTACTTTGGTCTATTCCATGTGTGGGGTAATGGTTGTGGTGGGTCCAATAAGCTGAAGATTTCGAGGGAGCTTGGTTAACTTTCATTCCCAAGTTAAACCATGGATATCATATTGCGGGATCTGTGACAGGATTTATAATTGTCCAACATTGGGGTCTGGGTTTTTAAGGAGGCCACTCTGTAGGGTTTTCATCGTTAGTTTGGTGTGTAATGTTTTGCACTGTATAGCGCAAGTCGGAGCTATTCTGCAAAGTCAATAGACTGCATTCCTGAATGGTTTGGTTTTGAGTTCTTCAGGAGTGGGCTGAGTTGCAGTTTGTCCGGACTTGTGGACCGTAATGGCACGAGTACATTTCTAGGCCTTGCTTGGCCGATCTATCCATGTTGCTAAGTCTAGTACTGGCACGTTACATATTTATTATTGTGTGCATTTGTTTTTTTTTTTTTTTGGATAGTGTAGCGGGTGATATTATTTGTGTTGGCAAGAAACGAAGTCAGACACAAGCATATGGAACATCACGATTAATATTTCGTGGAAAAGATTTATACCAAGAGCACTTTACAGTTCAAAGCACTCCTGTCACCCGCTTAGAGTAAAATTAATTAGTTGACTTGTACAAACAATATTTTGGGTATACAATCTTACAAAGAAACATAAGATGGCAAAGAATGTAGCTAGCGTGGGTAAAAAAAAATTGTGGCATCGATGCTAAGTTTTAAATCTAGTTTATATAGTTTTATGAGTGATTAATATGAGCACTGATTAGATAATGCTGATATCTGATGTTATGTAGCGTGATGTTATGTAGCGTCGATGTCACAGAATTTTTTTTTCCTTGTCCTGAGGTACTCTTGTTCCGTCCCTGATTTCATGTTGGGTCGAAGAAGCGGTGTCACACGTCGGTGATCTCCTTGGTGATGAGAGACGCACGGCTTGGCTCCACTTGGCACGCCGCCGGCGTTATCTCCGGTGCGCCTGGTGCACGCGGGACGGCATGAGGCACCGCGTGCGGGTGTGGCACCGGTGGCTGCACATAGTTATGCGGGACGCCTGGGTACGGAGCGCCGTGGCCGCCAACAAAGTGCCCGCCGGCGGCGCCGTAATACTGCTGTCCCTGCAGTTTACGCGCCTGCACTGCCGTTACGTAGACGACGAAGCCGACGACAACGGTGATGAGGCCCAGGATCCCCGCCGCCGCGAACATCCCGGGATGCACCCGGTGGCACACAGGGTGCGGCCTCTGCCAGTCGCTGAGGTGCCCGGACTCCACACCGATGCCGATCATGAGCAGCACCTCCGCGAGCCCGAAGCAGATCCTATATACATACGAATACGGTGAAGCACAGTCACCAATCATTTCTTCACCTCTCGTAATCGTGATAAAAAGTTAAGCGTGATTACCATGTGAGGAAGAAGAGGCAGCAGGTCTGCCAGGTGAGCCTGGAGACGGTGGACGGCATCCGCGGGTGGTCCTGCGCGACGGCGAGGCCGGGAGAGGCCGACTCGGGGGAGGACACGGCGACCAGCATGTAGCCGTGCTCGGCGAACATGGCGATGGCCAGCAGGAGGAACGCGCCGATGGAGTACGCGAGCGGCCAACGGCCGCTGCCGCTGTAGACGCAGACGTCCACCTGCTCCGGGTTCCCGCCCGCGGTCATCACGTAGTACGACACCTGCAGATCAAACGCACGCAACCACCCATCTCGTCCGTTAGCACACCTAATTACTAGTACACCGCACTGCTGGTGAGAGGTGAGTGACGATCGACTTGCCTCTGAGCGCGAGCCCTCGGCGGCGAGGCAGAGGACGAACGCGACGAGGCCGCAGATGACGGAGAGCGCGACGAGGGAGACGGCGACTTGACCGCCGGACCGCACCGCACGGCGCTCCTGCGCCTTGCGGAGGGACAGGTCGTCGTGCCTCACGGCGGCCGCCGGCATCGTGGACGTCGGCACCGGGTGCATGTTAACCGACCGGAATAACGAACCGACGGACGACCCAAGAACTGAAACAGAACAAGCTCGCCGATCGACCGGCCGACGGACCGAGCTAACTAGCTACCAGACTCGCCTTACAAATGGATAGCTAGCTGGATGCAAGTCGCAGATTTGATGATCCTCCTCCCGTCATCACCAGGTGGATATAAATTGTGGTTGCCTGGGTTGCTCGTTCACTAATCTATGGACACGCCTGGGGGAGAAGAGGGCGCGAGCCGCGAGGGGAATATGGCGTTGCGCCGGCGGAGAGGAAGGAATTGGCCGGAGCCGGACGGAGGGTCCGTTGGGTTTGGGAGCGGCAGCACGGGAGGAATCCAACACGGGCGCTGGAGTGGGGAGGCAGCGTGGAATTTTTTTGCCCGTGCCTTGCTGGAGGCGACATTCCGATTCCTCGCGTTCACCCTTCTTTCACCGCCGCTGCAGCTGCAGTGCTCGGTGCTCCCTTTTGGCCGGGGTACGAGAGCTTCTTCCCGGCCGGCGATGCCTTTTCCGAAAAGCGATGCGCGCGTAGGCGATCGGGGCCTTTTGAGCTTTGCTGCCTTTGCAGTTTGCATCTGCGTGAGCAAGCACCTTCTGGTGCGTGCTGCATGGCAAGTCGAAGGCGTTGGCCGTCGAGGCTGGTGATTTTGTTTCGCAAGTACGATAGAACTTTCGTCGTACTACGGTGCTTCCATGGCTTGTGATCACGGCACCTTTGGTAGCTACACTTCCTTCTTCCAGAACAGAAAAAGGCTTCTCTGCCTTTTTTTCTTTCTCAAAACTCGAAAGGCGTCACTATATTTGGTTATGTCGAGATGCTATACCCCGGACATCTACGGATCATCTTCTACAGCACAACTCACTTGCGGCTTGCGATCCTTCAACGACCCACCAAAAACTTCACAAAGGCGCCCCGGCCGCAGCGGTCGGGAAGCTTTGCTAAAGCCCGAAGCCGAGGCGGGCGCAATCGCCCCGACCCTCAGGGGTCGGGACCCGAGCTATCAGAACCCTAGCGGTCGAGACTCGCCCGCCGACCGTCACGAAGCAGTTACTACTCTAACAATCACGTCGATTCAAAATTTTTAAAGACGTACAGTCCTGCAAAGGAGATAAGCATTCTGAAAGATTTTACAACTACCCGGTTGGACGAGAAACAACTCACCAGACGATAAAGCTGAACACTAAAGCAACATTGTTCCCTCTCAGTGAACAAAGGTACGAACGGGAGGCGCCGATCGTCTGCTCTGAACGTCAGAGAGCATGATTCACTGAAGACCGTGGTCCCACCTGTCAGAGGGTCATCCGTCTCCGTAGGCGGCAAGATTCTCAAACCATAGTCCAATCACTCCAACCATGGTCTGATCAAAACAACCCACCCGGGTAGCCAGAGAAAGTCAGTACTTAGAGAAAAAAAATACACATCACCACTTGTAAACCACTCCCATCACGAGAGTTTGGGACTCTCGGATCCGACCGGAGCCCTTCCGCTTTGTATTCTTGTGTTGTTGATATTCATACGATCGATCTCTCGCCCCTGGACGTAGGGTATTACGCCTCGAGGCGGCCCGAACTAGGTTAACGCTTGAGTCTCGCTTATAGACTAGGTCATTCGATTACGAAAACGCACGATCCCTCGTCCGATCGTATAAATTTACTGTGTCGGTGTACGAAACACCGACAGTTGGCGCGTCAAGTAGGGGTTTTCGGTGCGTTTTTGTTTGTTGTTTCGATGGCTTCGATTTTCGCTTTGGTCGGAGATTCCTCCATCTCTCGACTGTTTTTCAGAAATTTCGCGGTTGCCATCGCTCGTGATGGTCGATCGTGGAACATACCCACTTTCGCTGCTGGCCAGGCGCTTCGGGAGTCTGGACTTCATCGCTGACAACGGCGGCGAGCTCCACCTTTAGATCTTGCGAAAGCGGCGTTCGCCTAAACGCCGCTCGCCTTGATGTCGTCTTCTTCGTTCTTCGTCTCACAGCGTGTTGGGCCATGACCCTTTCTGTGAGTGCTTCATATTGCACGCCAAAGCCGCAGAGGACGAAACCCCCGGCAAGCCAGCACATGACGATCCTTCTCCGCGTCATCACGCTCTCACTGTGGTTGAGGACGCGCTCCGGCGCAAACTTGCGACCGGGGGCGATCCGAAGAGTAAGGGTGTCGCCGCGACGAGCGGTGGTGCCCGAGTCCGAGCCCACACTGCTTATCAGCAGATCATGGACGGTGCTACGCCTGCCTTTGATACGCCCTACAAGAATCTGGCGGCGGCGAGCTGTGTCCTTTATGAATCTCCCACATCCGATAATCCCGTTCTCAAAGAGACTTACGATCGTCTCCGTGTCTACCTTGACGGCGCACTGCAACAACCCGAACTATCTCTTCGTCAGGACTCGGAGGCACACAGCTCCTATCGGCCGAGCGTCGACCGTCGAAGCCCTGCTCACGGCCATCGCCGCGGACGGGCTGAGATTTGAAACCCGGACCATTAGGTCGACAACATCTGCCACCGCTTGGGGGAGCATCGTGACGCTCGTCACACCATCAAGGCACGGAGACATACCAGGAGTGATCGCTACTTCGACTTCGAGCGCGACCGATCATCCAAGCGACGTCCACGACGGCACAGCTTCGACGACGCTCGAAGCCTCAGCCCCGATGACATCAAACCCCGAGCGTTCGGGGCCCGCATCCGAAGAGCCGGCTTCCCCGACAAGTTCCACACTCAAACCAACATCATTCGACACACTGGCGAGACGAATCTCGCCCACTGGCTCGAGGACTATCGCCTCGCGTGCCGAGCCGGTGGCGCCGATGACCTCTTCGCCATCCAGTACCTGCCGCTTTTCCTGTCCGACTCGGCCAGGGGGTTGCTCGAACATCTTCTGAGGGACAGCATCCACAACTGGGCCGACCTTCGTCACGCGTTCGTCGGCAACTTCTAGGGGACCTATACCGGCCCGGGTAACTCCTGGGATCTGAAGATTTGCAAGCAGAAGCCCGGCGAGTCCCTTCGAGACTACATTCCACGATTTTTGCGCAAGCGAAATGAGCTGCCCGACATCAGCGACGCCGGCGTCATCAACGCCTTCACCTGCGGCACAACATCCAAGGCGCTCGTTCACAAGCTGAGGTGTAAAAACCCTCGGACGGCACGCGCGCTTCTCAACATCGCCACCACATTCGCCACCGGGGAGGACACTGTTTAAGCCAACTTCAACCGGGACCAAGCCAAGGACAAGGAGAGGTCTAAGGCCGACCGAAAGAAAGACGACCGCCCCGACCGGCGACCCGACTGCCGGGATGGGAGCGAGCCGAGCAGGAAGAAGCAGAAGAACTGTCGGCATGATGAGGAGTTCGTGGGCGTCACCGAGCGGCCGCCTCGACCTCCCAAGAAGCCGGTCAATCACGACAACCACTTCGAAAATATGCTCGACAAGAGATGCGCAGTCTGCTCGCCTACACTCCTCTGCCCGAGGGCTATCATAGGAGTCTCACCCGAGGATCAGAGTGACCGACCCGAGGATCGTAAGGCCCTGTGCCTCGTTAACCTAAACTAAGGTCTCGTACCTTAGTCCCGAAAGGACTCCGCGTCCTGGCGATTGGCTCTATGCCTCGCCATTACTAAGGTTCGACGCCTACCACCTTTCCTCGGGGATCAACCCCCCCGGCTCGTGACTCGGTGCACGAGCGACTCGGCCTGACTCTCGCAGACTATGAGCATTTTCGTTCAAAGCAATCCCCGTGGCTAACGGTTCGACCCGGTGTCGGTGACGCTCTACAGTTCGAGCTCGACACTCGACTCTACGAGCTATACCCGACTCAGTCGCCTGACCAACGCCCAACGGAACGCAAAGAACAATGCGAAACGCTTAACGTCAGAAAGAGTCGGAAACATAAAATAACCTCGCAAACAAGTTCACAGATACCATTACAAGATGCAAGAAAGAACATCTAAAGGAGAGGCAGGCAGCCCAAGTGCTCCATCATCAGGGTCGGCCGGAGAAAGCAGCTGATGATCTCCTGCGCCTGAGGCTTGTAGTCCTCAAAAAGCTTCGCTGACGCCTCACCCGATGTCCCCGAGGCGAAACCCTCGGCAATGCGCCCGAGGTCGGGATAGTGGGACCGAAGGTGCGCCAGCATCAACGACGCTTCGTCCCGCAGAGCGACGAGCAACTCGGTGCGGATCAGCCCTGGTAGCATCTCCAGCACACGGGATGCCCGCTCCGTCGACATGCTTGCGTCCCGAGTGTCGTCGAACACCTGGTGCACCAGCGTCCGGACCAACCACAGTAGCCTTCATAGCTCCACGGACACGCCTGCATCTCAAAATTTTAGGAGCCAACCTCTCTAATAAACTAACAAGTCCACTTGTTACTTACTTTCGTGATCTTTCTGCACAGCATCAGTGGCCGACTGCTCATTGGCCAGGTCCCGATGATGCTGAGCCGTCGACGCCTCTAGCGAAGCAGACAGCTCCTGCAGCTTCGCCAGTTCCGCCATGTACTTCCTCACCTCAGCCTCCAACACGCCGAGGCGAACCTCTGAAGTATCACGGCTTTCCAGGGCAAGGCGGCACAGCTCCTCCGACCGCTCCAACGCGGCGTTGGCCGCCTCCTTGGCCTCCTCAGCCAAGCGTGTTCGGTCCTTCAGCTCTCGGATTTCTCGGGCGCTACGGCCGGCCCCCTCTTGGAGTTCTGTGCAGTCTAACGCGTCAGCGAGAAGCAATTGACTGAACATTTTTTAGCTAGCAAACTACAAAGTTACTTACTTGCGCAGGTCTGGCGTAACATTCCGACCTCCTCGCCGAGGCTCCTCTTCTCGATGTGCAACCGAGTGATCTCCATTTGGAGCTCTTGGCTCTTTCTTTCGGAGTTCTCGACGCGTCTTTCAGCATTTCCTAGGGCAAGGAGTCGGTCGGCGGCCAATCTCTTGGTCTCATTGCGCTCGCCACGGGTCCGTGCAAGTTCACGATGCAACGCCTCGACCTCCGTCTGGCCGAGACCTTGCGGAGGCTGGCGAAGCGCCCTTTCAAGGGTCCCCTGCAAGACCTGCTAATCAAGTTCGTGCATAATTTTGAAAACTTGAAATACTAAAACTTACCAGGCAGAGCGCTCCATACGAATCGACCATGGTCGCCTGGAACTCCTCCAAGCACTCTTTGGCGTTTTGCATATGAGTGAGTGACGAGGAGACTTACTCGCCCCCCGAGCACAACTAGTCGTACAAGAACCTCCAAGAGTCCCAGGCGGCCTCATTGGAAGTTGAAGGACCAGGTGTCGGCTGGCGTCTCGACGAAGTAGACGGGGAGAGGTCCGGTCTCCACCTCGAAATCCGGGGCCGCCCCGTGTCCTCCCGTTGCCCTGGAGCGACAGAAGCCTACACCGCCACCACTAACGCCGCTGAAGTGGCTCCAGTGGTCGGCGGCGGCGCGGGTACTGCTGGCGCCGACGACTCCCTCGGAGTTGGCGGCGCGATCGGATCCCTTGTCCCCGCGCCAGGGGACGGCCCGGTCTGTCTTTCCGCTGGAACGACGACGCTCGGAGGCACCGTCGTCTCCTCCCCGACTTCCAAATCCCCGATGACAGGACTCGGGGGCAGTGGAACATCAGCCTCGGCCCCAGCGGCCATGGGTTGTCCCTCGTCCCTCCCGGCCTCTTCGCCCGGGAGTCCCTCCTGATCCCCCTGGCCACGGTGCTCGAGGGCTGCGCCTGTTCTTCCCCCCGCTCCTCCACGGTCTTGGCCGCGGGAGATACACAAGGCAGGGATGGTGAAGAATGCGCTGCCGGCTGCGCCGATCCCGCAGCAGGCAACCCTTCCTCGGGCGCGCTCCCCGCCGCGAAGGCTTGCGGCGCGGCAAGAGAAGAAGGGGCACTACATAACACAACCAAAATATCAAGCACTTCACAATATCAGGTAAAATATCTGATTAAATCAAAATGCAGAAACTCACCGGCGCGACACTCGGATGGAGAAGGGCAGGCTCCCGTCTGACGAAATTCGCTCGACCCCGGCGACCGCGGGCACGGTTGGAGTTGGGGGGGAGCAGAGGAACCAGATTCCTCTGTCTTTGCTTTTTTCGCAGGCGGCCCCTCGGTGCTCTCCGCCTCCCTCGCCCTCTGACGACGAAAGCGCTCCGTGAGCGGCACATCGTCCGACGAGTTGGAATCTGGCGGAGCGGCGGCCGGAATCGCCCGTGTCGAGCTCGCAGCCGAAACCATTCCCGACACCGCCGCGGCAATGGACCGTCGAGCTGGGGGAGGCGACCAATCACCCCCAGTGGACGGCGACGACGAAGACTCGAAAGCAGAAACCTTCGGAGCCGCCAGCACACCGGCCGAAGCAATCGGCAGAGCGGCCGAAGGAGCCAGCACAACGGACGGAGCGATCGGCACAGCGACCAGGGCGGTCGGCATTGCGACCGACGCTCTTGAGGTAACAGCCACCGCGGCCGGGATAGTCGGCGTGGTTACAGGCGTCGAAGGAGATGCCGGCCCAGTCGAAGGCCCGGCGACAGCAGTACTGGGGCCGACCCCTTGATCCGGAGATCCAGCGCCCAGTATGGCCAGGACGCCGACTTCTTCAGCCGGCACCACCACAGGCGCCTACGCATGTGACGGAGGAACGCCCTCCTATGAGACACGGATAAGCATTCCAATTTCGTCAATACTTTTATCACATATCAAACTAACAAATGCAGGCAAAACGACTTACCAACCGATCTGTCTGATGCTCGGCATCCAAAGGGGCCGGTCCTCCGCTCGCATCAGCGAGAGCGTCACCCTTCAGGAGGCGCGAGAGGCGTTGCCTCACGCCGTCCTCCGACAGCTCCGACTGAAGGATCTCCCGCATCATGTCAAACCGCCCAGCGTAGTCACGCATGAGTCAGGCGCGGAGGCGGAGCGGTTGAACACGATGCCGGACGAAGGTGTCGACGAGCCGTGCCTCGGTCAGGCCCGCGTCGTCCAACTCGGCCATCCGGACGAGCAAATCCTCGATCTCGGCCTCCTGCGCGTCGCTGAGCCCAACGTTCCACGAGTCCAGGCCCGCCGGCGGCTCGAGACTGAACGCCGGTAGTTCGGGGGCGGTGTTCTCAATGTCGAACCACCCCCCATGCCATCCTTTCAGGGAGTCTTTCAACGGTATGTTGAAGTACTTCTAACGATTGTTCCGGAGGCAGATCCCCGCGCCACCAACAGCGCGGACCGCGCCGATTTGCTTCTGAGGCTGCACGCGGAAGAAATATCTCCACAAGTCGAAGTGAGGATCGATCCCCAAGTAGGCCTCACACAGCGTGACGAAGGCTGAAATCTGTAGGATGCCGTTGGGGTTGAGATGGTGAAGACGCATGCCGTAGTACTCTAGCAAGCCGCGAAAGAAGTTCGACGACGGCAACATTAGACCACGCTAGTGGAACTCCACGAAGCGGACGATCTCGTTGGCGCGGGGCGCCGGAGCGGCCTCGTGGTATGCTGAACGCCATCGCCCTGTGTCCCTCGGAGGAAGCACTCCAAGCCCCACCGAGGCGGTGAGGATGCTCTCCAAAACGATGGATGCTTTCCACTGGGCGGCCATGAAGACGAAGATGAAGACAAAGATGAAGACGAAGAGCACGCGCAAGGAAGACGAAGGAGCACTACGCGTGGCTATTTGAAACCAAGATGACGAAGACCGAATGGCGAACCATCCTTCTTATAGACTCCAATGAGCCAGTTCGACGCACTGCGGTCGTGGGCGCCTCGAACCGACGCGCCGACCCACACTCACTGACGAGTGGGTCCGAAAGCGCTCGCGGCGGGCGCTCTAACCCAAGCACACCGAAGAGCCTAAGCACCCAGTCGCCAACAGGCGAGCCCACGAGCCGCCTCGAAAACCCCTGCCGGCGGGTAAGAAAGCTGCGCGGCATAACACGCAGTTAATGCCTGGCAACAGCACCTCCGATGGGACCTGCGCCACGTGAATCGTCGCGCATTCTTGGCCACACGATGGGCCAATCCAACCGTCCAAAGCGATCAACAGTTAAAATTCCTAGGCGCTGCATCCGCCGTCCACCTGGAGGCGACGGAGCCGTCCGATCGTTGGGACCGTGACCAACGATCCGTTACTAACACCATGAACCGATTCACGGGTCGAGACAAACAAGAGGTGGGGCGAGCACCCGACCGGCCCGACAGTTGTCCAGGACGCTGATCATGGGAAGACTGGTCAAACAGGTCAACCCTAGGCGTTATGCCGATCATGAGCAGAGGCCGGCCAGACCGGCCCAATCTAGACATTTTTCTTGGTACCAAGCTAATGACGAAAATTAGCTTCCGACCGACCTCTGCAGTCGGGAATGGCCTCCACGACGCTTCAGCTCACGACCGATCCTTCGGATCGCTCGGGGAATCGGGGGCTCCGCCCTACGGGCGCACTGGCGCGCCCCCGTAGGATCAACCATCAACGAGTGATGGTCGGCACGACGCTTCAGCCCACGACCGATCCTTCGAATCGCTCGGGGGCTCGGGGGCTATGCCCTACGGGCGCGCTCGTGTGCCCCCGTAGGATCAACCATCAACGAGTGATGATCGGCACGACGCTTCAGCCCACGACCGATCCTTCGAATCGCTCGGGGGCTACGCCCTACGGGCGCGCTCGTGTGCCCCCGTAGGATCAACCATCAACGAGTGATGGTCGGCACGACGCTTCAGTCCACGACCGATTTTTCGGATCACTCGGGGGCTCGGGAAACAAACTTCGAAGACGGACAGCCCAGCGCCGCCTCAACAGAGGTTGCAAACGGCGCAGGGCTCGGGGGCTACTATCGGGATGGTATACCCCGGGTATCTACGGATCATCTTCTACAGCACAGCTCACTTGCGGCCTGCGATCCTTCAACGGCCCACCAAAAACTTCACAAAGGCGGCCCGGTCGCAGCGGTCGAGAAGCCTCGCCAAGGCCCGAAGCCGAGGCGAGCGCAATCGCTCCGACCCTCAGGGGTCGGACCCGAGCTATCGGGACCCTAGCGGTCGAGACTCACCCGTCGACCGCCACGAAGCAGTTACTGCTTCAACAATCACGCTGATTCAGAATTCCTAAAGACGTACAGTCTCGCAAAGGAGATATGCATTCTGAAAGATTCCGCAACTATCCGGCTGGACGAGAAACAACTCACCAGGTGATAAAGCTGAACAGTAAAGTAACCTTGTTCCCTCTCAGTGAACAAAAGTACGAACGGGAGGCGCCGATCGTCTGCCCCGAACGTGAGAGAGCATAATTCACTGAAGACCGTGGCCTCACCTGTCAGAGGGTCATCCGTCTCTGTAGGTAGCAAAATACTCAAACCATGGTCCGGTCACTCCAACCATAGTCCGGTCAAGACAACCTAGGTTCGACGCTATAAAAGGGGTACCCGGATAGCTAGAGAAATGTAGTACTTAGAGAAAAAAAAATACACATCACCACTTGTAAACCACTCTCACCACGCGAGTTTGGGACTCTCAGATCCGATCGGAGCCCTTTCGTTTTGTATTCTCGTGTTTTTGATATTCATACGATCGATCTCTCGCCTCTGGATGTGGGGTATTATGTCTCGAAACGACCCGAAACAGGTTAACCTTTAAGTCTCGCTTGTAGATTAGGCCATTCGATTTCGAAAACGCACGATCTCCTGTCCGATGTATAAATTTACTGTGCCGGTGTACGAAACACCGACAGTATACTATATTTAGCAATATCTGATGACTGAAATTTTGTATTCCCATCGTGATAATCTTGGTCTCGTTTAACCGAGCCGCTCAAAAAGGCCGAATCAGGTTGGCTGATTTTTGCTCTGTGGCTACCGTGAATTGCCGGCCCAGATACTCGCTCGTCTTTCATGGGCCCAAAAAGTATAACGTTTAGTGCGTAACATGAATTAGGCCCAAGATGACATGCAGACCAAAAAAAAAAAGTTGTTACATGTCAGTACTACCTTGATTATCTTCTAGAGGACGTGTGCATCACTATACCAGCAGTCGCCTGACTAGACTACTTATAATTAGTCGCAAAAAAGGATAAGATAATTAACGAATTATTTTTTTCTTCGAGCGCTTGGAGCACAACCGCGTGAAATTGATTTGGCATGGAAGAAGAGCACGCGAGAATAATCACTGGAAAGAACAAACAAAGGGGACACGGAACAAGCTGCTCAATTAGAAGTGGTTTGGATTCCGTGTCTCTTTTGGTGTTGTGGATTATATATGGAGATTAGACATGATCTTAATCATCAGCCGCCAGCAGGTAAACACGCCGACCGCAGCCCCATTAAGCCGACAGGGGTCCGGGATCATCTCGCGCCATCGAGCGCGCTGCAAATTGAAATGAACCTTTTCCATTTTGTGGCTTGATGAAGCGGAAAAGGCAGTGGGGCTTCTTTGTGCTTGCAATCCAAGGATTATACTTTGGATAGGTAAGAGTGCATCGAAAACATTTTGATTTCTCTCGAGAAATGATTCCCAGGTTGAATTAGAATCACTTGTGAAATCATTTAGGACCCATTTAGATCTTTGAAATTAAATTTATTTTAATAATTACAATTTAGGCATGGAATTTAATTAAGTTAATACAATTGTATATGAAATATATTTGTATCTTTTTGTTAGACGTACAATGGACATACTTATATGTTGCATTTCTATTGAAGAGAAGTGAGTTGAAATATCAAATTCTAAGTTAAATATCTTACCATATTATATAGATTTCAATTCCTATAAAATGAAGGATCCAACGGCTCCTTAGTTCATTTGTTGAAATATTTTAGATTTAGTTAAAATGAAAATCAAGTGAAATGAAATCACTTGAAATGCAAATTAGAGATATATTTTAAGTGATTTTGATTCAAACCACATCTGAAAAATACTATTTGATTTAGATTTAAGTGATTCACGTTTCTTCTATCAAATGCATCCTAAGTGTGATTGGTGCTTCAGTGTCTCCCCGGTCGAAAAAAAGCTGAAAATAGCTAATTAACAAATTTGCCTCTCCTGTGGCTATACTATAGTGCTATCCAGGAAAACCGCACCCCAGCACACATTGCGTTGGTGCAATGGTGCTCCTCCTCACGTCCATCGAAGCCTGAATTGAAAACGGTGTCGTTGTTAGTAAGATAATTGGAGGCGATGGTTTTAATAAACAATTACTCCTAATTGCATTGACCCCGCGCCGATTAATCTCTGCATGCGTGCGCGGTCCATTTGGCCGTTGGATCGGAAACAAAATTCCAATGACCCAGCCGGCCGGCAGCTCTCCGTTTGACGTCTCGTTCAGTCCCGCGTTGAGGCGGTGAGCCATGAGATGCATCGAACGAGAAAGCTACTCCTACCTCACTCACCGTCACGGAGCCAAGCCAGCCGCCTCCAGCCCGCCCGCCGTCCCTTCAAAACCCCGCACGCCGCTCAGTCCTCTTTCTCTCTCAACGCGCGCGCGCGCGCGATCGAGTGAGTCGTAGGCGATGCAGAGCGACGGCGCGGAGGCGGACGAGGGCCACTACGTCTTCTTCAGCGCGCCGGCGAGCCCGGTGCACTACATCCTGCGCTCGCCGCCCTCGTCCACGGCCGGCCCCGCAGCCGCGGCGGCCGATGGCGGCGACTGCTGCGGCTAACACGCCGGCGCCAGGGACTTCGAGTTCTTCGCGGCGCACGCCGGCGGCGGCATGAGCTCCGCCGAGGAGCTCTTCGTCGCCGGTCGCATCCGCGTCGGCGCCGGCGGTGGCCTCACTCAGGAAGACGCGGGCCGGGAGGATGATCGGGAGGACAGCGGCGGCGACGACGAAGCGGGGAGGGACGGGCGCGGTGGCAGCTGCGCGCCGAGGACGCGCCGGGCCCGGTCGGTGTCGTCGTCTCCGAGTCCCCGGGAAGCCACTGGCGCAGAACCGCCGTCCGACCCCTTCGCTTCCGATTCATCCTCCTCCTCCTCGTCTTCGGCTTCGGCCAAGAACACTCATCGAAGGATATCGCTGCGGGACCTTCTCACCGGCACGGGCAGCGGCGGCGACTCCGGGACGGAGCAGGGAGGAGGAGCAGATACCGCGGGCGGCGCCGGGGCCAGGCCAGGTACTTTCTGGGCGCCGTCTATCTGGCCATCGCGGTCCAAGCAGGCCCTTCTACCCTGCTCGGCGCCGCTGCCGGGTCGCCGGTCCACATCATCGGACAGGAATCACAGGACCGCAGCGCCAGCGAAGAAACTGCCGCCGGGCGGCAGTTCCCGGCGCACGACGTCGCTGCCGTACCGGCAGGGCTTGGTTCTTGGATGCCTGGGCTACGGGCTTGCCAAATCCATGCACCCTCTCTACTCCCGGTAAATACTTACGCCATTGAAGAGGCGGCTGGTTTAGAAATTAGAAGAGAGTTCATTGCATTTCCATGCATCTTGAAGGACTGGTGAAGTTTGCTTGAGTATAATGTCTGATATGGTATGCTTATCATCTACTCCCTCAGTTTTTTAGTTTTTTAATTGATGTCGTCATTAACTTTTAAATTCAACTTTGATGATTTATTTTATTCAAATTTTTTTGATAAATTTCATATATTTTGATATAATTTAATTTATCATTAAAGTTATTTGAATCACAACTTAAAATTTTATATATTCGAGTAATTTTTTTAAATAAGACAAATGATCAAAGTTGAAGCGTAAAAGTCAAAGACGATATTATTTTAAGAACAGAGGAAGTATATAGATATATGTTGATGAGTACTCCGATCAATTCCTCATCTTGATACAAGTATGCGACTATATGTTGATTTGTCTTCTATCATTCCTCTTCCCATTGAACGCTGATTGAGATTACAACCACTGCAAGATTTTTGTGATGCAATTCATTGTGAAGTCTCTTTTATTCGTTATTAATCTGAACTGAAAGGTACATTCTGGTCGCTGTTACACCGTTCTACCAAGCCGCAGAACTCCAATGCGACAAATGCTGGACGCCAGGAGCAGCCAAAGAATCCAAAATTGACCTTTTTTGTTATTAATCACTTGAATTTGTTCTTGTTGCTATCAGATGATGGGTAGGATATCGCAGTCATATAATTTCCCGTTTATACATTTTTTTGAAACAATTTCGCTTTTATAGTAGGTAAGATAGCAACATGCTGCCAATCCACAATGGAGGCAAGCAGGTAGGGGCCTTTTGATGTCGCTAGGAAACATGGAAGAATGTTTCTACGGGAATGGGAATGGTTAGGCTTTACGCGTCGCTGGTCATGAGCCGTATTTCCTTTCCTTCAGGAATGAGGAACCCTGCTCAAAGCGACGGTGGAACTGGAACCATGAACATTATGCTATTGGTAAATGGTAACTGAAAATAACAATAGATGTTTAGATCATGATATTGGTACTTATCCCTAACGTGAACACCAAACTAGCAGCTATGTACCTCAGCAGACTGCAAAACGATGATATTGAAAAGAGCTGAAACTAACCATAGCCCTGCTTGCAGTTACAGGTTAATGCGGAGTAAAATTGATCCATTTCAGAGTAGGCAAAAGATTGAAGAATAATGCAGACGAAAACTTAAAACAACAATCTTAAAACCGTAACTTTCTCGATGAAAACAGGGTCCAGGGTTGACTAAGCAGCACAAGGATCTGCAGTTTCAATATCATTGTAGGATCACAAATCAGATGCAAGTGACAGCAACATAAAGCATAGGTCTTCTTTGCTTAGAAGAAGCAAAGGCAATAATAATCACTTCAACGACAGGAGAGGTTCACTTGTCTTCCAATTGCTACGTTGCTTAACCTAATACATCCTAATAGAGATGGCCACTACTGGCTCAGGGTGAAAGGTGAACAAAGGTTCATTTAGCCAAATCTTAATTCTAGAGATATATCGTCAGCTTCGAACAAGCTTACACGACCAAAAGCCCTCCAGGAAATTATCCCTACATGAACATGTGCCTGAACTTTCCACACGCAAGCTTGCACAATCCATCGTATGCCTTGGGATCTGCCAGATAAATACAGTAAGGAGATCAATGGTGTTACGGGTGAAAAAGTGCTGATAATGTCATGTGAATAAACATATAGCAACAATGTGAAGCAAAAAATAAAGGGCCAACTTACCGAAAAGAAGACGACGAGGCATAATTGAAAAATGATGGTTGAACTCAGTGACAAATTTGACATAATTTGGGGGATACAGGTTTATGGCAGAGCAGTGAAAGAAGCACAATACAGTCCACATGCATTTTGGAATTATGTAAAAAGCTAAAAAATTAGAAAATGGGACACTAGATGTCATGGCAAGCATAATCTACTAACAGTTCACAGTACTAGAAAGTACAAAAAAAAGAGGCCAACACAAACACAATAGTGTGTCAAGTCTCACCAAAGTTGGGACCAAAATCAGTGCAAATTTCAGCACGGATGGTCAGGTTGGCTTCAGCGATTCCAAAAACCTCCATAAAATGTGATACAGATATAGGGACGTCCACCCCTTTGATAGTCAACAGCTGCCCACCAGTGGACTGCCCGATAACAATCCCACCCTCATCACGTTGGACTTGAACCACTGTGCGTACTCTCCGCCCAATAGACATGTTCAGAGTCTCTGCATTGACGAATTCTGCAGGGCTTGAAGTCTCCATCTCTGCAAGGTGCGCATTCAGATCTGTCAACTCACTTGGCAATTTAGTAGTATCATCAGGTTAAAGCAGGAGAAATAAGCTACAGCTTTTAGTTACTATTCCATACAATGAATTATGATATCCAAGAAGTGCAGTGATGCTACAGCCAAGCGTGTGTTAGTTCCAGAGGCGGACCGACTGATCCGACCGATTGGGAGAGGTAGGGCAGCGGCCCTGTCTAACGGTAACAGAGCGATCCCCTCCTCCACTTTCCTCCGAGATATCTGGCCTCCCAGTCGCCGGGACAGCTGCGGCAGCATCCCATCCCCATCCCTTTCCCCGTCGCCTCCCAGGGTGAAACTTTCTTCCGCCCCAGCGCAGGGATCGACCCATTCCCGCTACATCCAGCCTAAACGTCAACTACAGAAGGAGGGAAGAGGGTCCGACCATTGGGGAGGCGAGCTCAGTTCTCACCTTCCGTCGGAGCTGGACAACGCGTGCTTGCTGCTGCCTGGGTCCTGGGATCGGAGAGCGTGGCGGCGGAAGAACTGCTGGGTCCTCGTGAGACCGTGAGAGTCGAACAGGAGCAGCGGAGCCGATGTGCTAGTGTGCTACGGACGGAGTAGGACAAACTCATCTGCAGCGCACTGACACTCGTGATCCAGTGGCGAGTACTAGTACCGGCCCATCATGCACGAGGCAGCCCACGGAGCCAGCAAAATCTGCTAGGGGTTGTGCCGTGTCGGCACGGGCCCGATTTTCAACTGGCTGGGCCGTGCTTGGATCGGATTTTTTTTCTCCGTGTTTTGGACCGTCCCATCTGATACGGCCCGTTTGACATCTTAGTGTTGAAACACAAACAGTCCAATAAATATCACTCGACCGAGGCCGTCCCATCCTAGCCCATTTCGTCGCTCTTTCTAGACGGCTGCCTAGTCGATTGAGCCCAGATGCGTAGCAAGTTCGCTTCGCACGTGTTCGTCCGCGTAAGCAGTCTCATCCGCTGACGTGGTGACTCGCCCGCCGGCGACGGGTCCGCACATGTGACTTTACGAAATAGTCAAAAGTTGATGAAAGTTAATGACCATGTCAATTTAAAAATAAAGAAAATATATAATGAATAAATGCAATAGTAAAATGAATTGTGCAACTATCCCCGGATGTTATTCATAATATCAACATATACGTTAGATTATGATTATACTCCTAACATCAAAGTCTTGTCAGCATAAATGCCAGGCTCAGTTCAATGAACATAGAGATGCAGGCTCACTTTGATGAACCAATAGGGTTATTCAGTCACCAAAAGCTGTTGCAAACATTTCATCTGTTGATGCAAGTAACCTAATTACGTAATCTGAAATACGTCTTGCGGTATAGAAGTGAATCTAGCAACCACATTTTTTCTGAACTATTATTATCGTCACCCGCAAACAATCAGGAAACAAGACAGGCACCATCGCGTGTCTAGGATGAACACCAACTTCCTGGATTTTCCCTACCACACTAGCTACATAGACCCGTTTGATACAGCGGCAGGACTCTACAACGAACATAACAACCACCTCCGAGGGGTAGCAGAGGAGCATCGCTCCCTTGCCTCACTTGATGTACTGAGACATCCATTTGAATCCTTCACCATAGCCCATCTTACGGACCACGCTGCACATGAATATCTCCAGGGGGCGCACATTGGAATTGTCTAAGTTCACATTGCCCTTTCCTGTGGTGAAGTTGCTCAGCCCAAGGTAGTACCGCAGCTCCTCCTCTGAAGCTGCGTACGGGATGTCGATCTTGTTACCCAGTATGAGGAAAGGAACTTTTGCGAGCGACTCATCTGCAAGAAGGGCGTCAAGTTCTTTCTTTGACTCTGCAAACCGTTCCTTGTCAACAGCATCCACCAAGTAAACAACAGCATCAACCTATCAGGCAGATAGGAAATTAGAAACAGCAAGCCAAAGCATATAAAAATTACGAGCTCACCAAATTCAACCAAAAACGTATCAATCATCAATAAACAAAAGATGCAGCAGAAAAATAGATAGCTTGCAACTTTGCTGTGCTTCTGCTATGTGTTAAAGCCACAATTAAATCGACACAGCTAATACAATGAATAGCAGGAAAAAAATTGCTTTCAGGAGGTCAGATAAACTATCTATTATGCTATGAAATACCATGACACCGTGAATATGGAGGCACCAAATTGACCAATGGTTATAGTCAGGCAAACCTTAATGCTTTATGTGTTACTTTGGTCAAATGAAGCAGTTCAAAAAGCTCTTAAAAACAGTGAAATAACTACATACTAGTGTGTCAGGAGGACTTTACATGTGCAGGCATGCAGCATTCAAGCTTTCACCATTACCAATTTATCACAAAACTATGATCACCGCTACCACCAGTGTACAATTTTGCCCTCTCCATCTTTGCCCATGGTCATTATGACCTAAAGCCGAATCACTCTGACATACAGAAAGTTGCACAGTGGAGAATGATAGCCGAAATGGAGGAACTCATTGAGTTCTGATGCTTCCAATTGAAATGGAGGCCCATTCATCTTCAGATAACAGCAAGAGCAGGCAAACCTCACAACTTAGGTAGTAATATGGTCCAGAGGGAAGCATGATTTACATTTGGAAGCTCCACAAACATAGCGACACTTCAATAATTTCCTATATTTTTATTTGAAACTGTGCTCTGTCCAAATGACCAAAGAAGGTGAGACATAAATTGGACAAGTTATTGTGTTTGGTAAAATTTTTAGTCTGGTAATATGCAATGTTCCTGCTTGTACCTGACTACCTTCCACAGTGTCGCTAGATTGTGCACTCTTCTAGGGCTAGGAAACAGACACATCATCCTATAAAAGTTAAACGTTTGCCGGCATAAATCTCATGCACGTTAAGTCCCTCAAAATTTATAACAGCCTACAATCCATGAACGCCAATCTAAGGCCATGTTTGTTTGGGTTTTTCACTTTGGAATATATAAGCTAATGCCCCTACTGAAAACGTCTGTTAAACTGGTTTTTGCCCAATTTATGCTGATTTTTTTTCTAGAATGAGCCAGACCAGTTTTCCTAGCTTATGCTCACTATTCATTTTCAGGGGGTGGCTCACGCCAGCCTTGACACCCAATTGCTCATGCCCAAACCTTTTGGTAGAGCTTATAAGCCGGTGGATAAGCTGTCCAATAAGCCCTACCAAACGGGCTCTAAATGCTGAGACAAATAACAGGATAGCATCATAACTAAGAGCAACCTGTTAAATGCTACCAGTAGAACCTTTTGTTTTGCTTGTCTCCAGCATGATGAAGTATGAACCTCGCTGCCCAACCCATCCGGATTTGCTATGGACACCTTACATCTTAAACCCTACCGTCTACTTCTCAATCAGAACTCCGACCCCAAAGCAACAGCAACCAAGAAGCGCAATAACAGTACTAATAACATGCAAAAAGGAAAAAGGGGAGAAGGAGGAGCAGCAGGAAGGAGAGGCAACCTTGGCATAGTAGTCCTTCCAGACGCGACGGGCGATCTGGTGGCCGCCGAGGTCGAAGGCCTTGAACTTGATCTTGCCGATGCTCAGCTCCTCCGACGTCGGGTACTGCGTCGGCTGGTGCTGCACGAGCCGCTGCGATGCGATCCCATCCACGCAGACACATGCACCGCGACCACAAAATCAGACCGGATCGGGAATCCCCAGCAGCAAGGGAACGGCGAAGAAGACTACAATTTCGTGGAGGAGGAAGGCCAGAAAGCACGAACCTCGTCCTTAAGCATGTGGAGGAGGGTGGTCTTGCCGGCGTTGTCGAGGCCGAGGAAGAGGATTTTGGCCTCCTTCTGCCACAGCCCCAGCGAGGCCAGCACCCCGTAGAACCAGTCCACCAGGAACATCTCTCTCTGCTCCGGCGATCTCCTCCCGGACCTCGCCGCGCACGATCGGCCGTTGCCTCCCGCTCACTTTTTGTCTGTCCTCTCTCTCTCTCCGACTCCGTGCTCTGACGGGGACGAATTTTCGTTGCCCTTTTCTTCTCCTCGTGGCTGGCCTCTGTTCTAGATTATTCTGTGCAGCTACTCCTGTATTTCTAGAAGAGACCCAGATTCTTTTTTTTTTTTTTTTTTTTGAGAAAATAGAAGAGACCCAGATGTGTAAGAGAGCTGCTTGCGAGTCGCAGTAGAAAAAATGGGCCCAAATGGCAAGCGGCTTGTGTATCCACGACCGGCCACCCATGCTGGGCCGTTGCACCACCGCATACCACCTTAACGGGCCGCAAATCCAAACGCGACCCAAGTACGCACGGCACCGCTCTCGGAAAGTGCCGCGGGAACAAGGGCCACAGCTGTTTAGTCCCACCCCGCGCGGCCAGGGGTGAAGGTGACCGAGACGGGCTATAAAATGAGGAGGGGTGCGCTTACTTCAGCTCATACCTTTCTCCGTCTTTTGGCTAAGATTATCTGTTCTTATCAGTTTAATATCTGATATGTGAGTCATGTGCCCCCTTTGATATTAAATCCATTTTTAGTGGGGGAGATCTACAATAGGGGCTTGCCCCCCCCCCCCCCC
>BCLF01000043.1:923345-948569 GCA_001602275.1 Zoysia japonica
ACCCAACCACCCACCAACCACGGTCGCAGGCGGAGATCGAGAGGGAAGGAAGGAGGGGCCGACTCACTTGTGCACGGTCTCCTTGAACTTCTCCTCGTCGAGGAACTGGAGGATGAGGAAGACGAGCTCGCGGCTGAGCGACGTCATGGTTGCGTCGGTGGCGGCGGTGTAACGACCCGGCCGTTCGGCGCTCGATCCGCGCCCGCTGGAGCTCGACTCGCGCCCCGGGGGCCGGAGGGAGAGGGCCTCGCGTCGGCGCCGCCCGGAAGGTCGCGAATCCTAGGGTTTCGTCGTCGTCGCCGCCCCTGTCGGCACGAGAGAAGCGGAGAGATGTGGAAGCGGGGAGGAGAAAAAAGAGAGAAACTCTAGTCTCGCTTTCTTCGATGCGTTGCAGACCTCTCGCCCTCTTCTCTCTTCCCCCGCCACCCATCACTGGCTTATGTAAGATAGGCACCCGGACGTATCGATAGGACATTACGCATATTGATAAGTGATATGACTTATATGATCGGGCGCGACCGGCGGAATCGAAGGGGTCGGGATTAAATTGGGTTGATATTCATGAGCTGGCGTCCAGGCGTGAGCGCGACGTGCGCGCGAAACGGTAGTGATATCGCGGGGTAGGAGTTGAGTCGCCGCGAGATGAGGAGAACGAGACTTGCGGGTTCCGGCAGAAGAGGCGGTTCGCGGCCGTGGCGCGGTTTCTCGGATTGGCGCGAAAGTGATGGAGCAGTGGCGCACGAACGCACGCGGCCGCGGCACCGACTGTGTGGGGCCGACGCGGAGTCGTCAGGTGGGCCAGGCTACCTGCCTTGTGATTAACGGAGTGTTTCCGTTCATCACTACGAGACTACTGTCCATTTCTGTCTAGGAGTAGTACTCCGACAGTTGTCCGTCCCAGAATGGCTACACCTACCGTCCAATAAGTATTGTATTTTTTTAAAAAAAATAGACATAATATTTACCATTTATTTTATTTAAAATTTTTATACAAGTATAAAAATAAATAAGATATACTTATAGTATTTTCTAATAATATAACATTAATAAATAAATAATATTTTAAATAAGATAAATTGTTCTGAGACGGAGTGAATATCAGTTTAAATTTTTTGACATAATATTTGACAATTTGTTATTCAAAATATTTCGAGGCATGCAGAGAGAGTATTTGCAACGAGTTTACACAACTCCGTTGTTATTAATAAAATGGTTATTTTTCGCTATATGCTTGATCCGTAAGGTCTTTTACATGTTTATTAGGTGCTCTGCTTGTATCTTCACATGTTGTAGCGACAGTGTTTATACTAAGACTTTGACAGGTGTAACATTATACATTATATATAAATTGTTAGACCTCTTTTAAAACGGAGAAATTTTTCCGTTTCTTATTTTTTTTCATGAAATTGAATTGACTCTTGAAATTCATATATATATTCTATGAAATTCCTATGTGTTCTTCCTAAATATAAATATCGAGTGGCAGTTGCCTTTTAATGGCTTTGATTTGGCACCATGTTGATCATTACACCTCTTAAGGGTAACTATGCACGTCGACGTTCTAAAAATATACTCTTTCCTTATTAAATTGATGGTTGACTTCAAACATCAATTTGACCACTCGGCTTGTTCAAATTTTTTTGACAAATGTCATATATTTTGTTATAATTTGATTTATCATTAGAGTTATTTGAATTACAACTTAAAATTTTACATATTTGAACTATTTTTTTTGAATAAAACAAGTGATCAAAGTTATTGTTCGAAGTCCTAAGCGACATCAATTAAAAAACGGAGAGAGTACTCAGTTATATACGTTGTTGTCCATGATACGTACTATACTACAAACCAACTAGTCTCGATATGCGTGCTAACATTGCGGTTTAAAAAATATTAGCTTAAAAATAATACATTAATATTAAAATTTAAATTTTCTCATTATTCACCATTAATATTAACCTAAAATAAATTTGTTTTTTCCAACAACTTTCTTTGGATGTCATATAGTTGTATTTTGTTAGAGTAACTAACAATAGTACTTATGGGCTCAAAATCTAAGAGATCCGAAAAGAAGAGCTCGTCCGATACATTTGTAATGGTGTCTTTTAGAGAGATTTTATCCGTCAGATTTAAAAAAAAACCTTTTGGTGTATTTCTCTGTGTGTATGTACTTTAACGTTTTGTCAAGTGAAAAAACTGTGATTTTTAAAGAGTAGTGATATAAGTACTCTCTTTATCTCATTATTTACTTTGGTCACTCCTTTCATCTCAAAATAACTATTTTTTTTAGCTTTTTGGACATGATGTTCTTTCGTTTTATTTTAAATTTTTTTGCAAATATAAAAAAATATCATGTGTAAAAGTATTTCTATTAATAAACAATTTATAATAAAATAAAAAATATTTTTAAAATTTTTAGTAAGACAAAATGTCAAATGTGATATCCAAAAATAAAAAAGAAACTTGTTATAGGACGGAGGCTATTTATGGGAGGAGAGAGTAGCTTTCAATGTCTCGCCGACACACCAATGTAAGTACTCGTAGTAACCGGTCGATTCTTAGTCGCAAGCTGCACCCAACTTCGCCTCCGGTTGACGAGCGATACTCCATGTGCGGTGCACCGGAAAAGGTTGAACCCCTCAAAAAACCAAAAAAAACAAAACTCTCTTTTCGTACCCTCTCGCGTCTAACGAATCGCCGAAACAAAGGGGACAAAGTGAGAGGGGAAAAAAAAGAAAGCCGCGCGGCATCTCTCCGGTCTCCACGAGACGAGCGCGTTCGCGCGAGGCTGAGCAGCTGAGGTAGAAAGCAACGGCTCTCTCGGGGGTCGGGTGCGTCGTCGGTCTCTTCCACTTCACGGGTGCGGGACGTGGATCTATCTAGAAACCACCACCATTACATACCACCAGTCGACGCGCGCGCGAGATCTCCCGAGACGAGACGTATCGAGAGTCGCGAGATCACGGGCGACGGATGGCAGGATGGAGACCGCGTCGAGCTGCGCGGGGCTCGTTACGAGTTGCTTGTCCAATTTAAAGTCCAATTTAAAGCGGGGAGTTTTTCGTTGATTTTTTTAAGGGGTGTGGGTGAGGGTTGAGGCTAAGATGAAAATTAACCGCAATAATCGGAAAAATGCTCATTCTATTTTTTTATATTTAATTAATCAGATAGAAATAGAGGAGAAAGTCGAGATTGAAATACGAGATTGAGATAGTCGTGAATATGAAAACATATATATCAGAACGAAAAAATATCAGTAACGAACAGGAAATGATAATTTAAATCGAGAAGATAATAACATTGAGTTGTATAGTTATATAGAGTTAAACACGTCTTAACTATTAAACATAGTCTTGAAGAATAACATAGATGACTTAGATAGTGAGTTGCAGTGTAATAAGGAGTAAAATCGTGATTACTTGGTGTTTGACTATAGCCAATGTGTGGTGTTGTTCACCTAGCCGATAAGATTACAGTTCAGAACTTCAGATGGATATGTTTAGGTTGAGTTTGACTGACAAAATCTTTTGTATCACGATTTTAATTCTATTCTAAGTGTAATAAAATGAGAAAAAATAGAAAAATATAAGAAATTACTGATTAAAAAATAATAAATTCGAAAATAGTCGAAAAAATACTCATCTTATTTTTGTTCTCATCCCAACCATTTTGATCTCATTTTCCTTTCGGTTCCATCTAAATTTAACTTATATCAAAAACAGTAAAAAGTGATTTCAAACAGAGATAAAATGGAAATTTACCATGCCCATTTTCATCCGCAGTTGAGGCCGAGGAGGTGAAGTGGACGGGAGATGGAGTCATCGACACGACAGGACCGGAGCATAGGTTGAACGAGCCGAGCCGACGTGGCGCGTGGAAAGATTCTCTGCACGTCCGACAAGCCGCCCGCGGACGGGGTGCCGTCACCTGCACTGCCGGTAAGGCGCATGCACCAACACCACCCCTCTCTCTCGCCGTGGTGCTCTGGGCGAGCTCGCTCCAGTACTCCACTCCACCTGTGAGCTGTGCCTGTGAGTCTGTGGCCCGTGACGTGTTCATCGTTTCTTATCCTCTCGGGACTGCGAGGCGTGCCGCGCCTTTTGGTGCCGTTTGCATCGGCTGGGATACTAAGGCGCCGTTTTTAGCTTTTTAGCTTCTGATTTTTTGAAAAAATTTAAAAGTTCTCTCAAACGTTATTTTTAATAAATAATTTTTTTTATTCTGTGAAGTGATTCTTTGAAATGAACTAAAAGTTAAAATGATTTTATATTTTGATTTTAAATATTTATTTTAGACAATAAAACAAATCACTTTCAGCCATAAAAATACTTCACAAAAAAAATCAGAAGTGAATCCGGAGAAGCTGTAACTGATAGCTCTACTTAAAAACACCCTAAAATCTCAGTAGCCGGAGTTCTACCCTGTGCAACTCACAGATTTTTATCACAATCTCAAAAAATCTTATCTGTTTGATATCTATAGCATTTTCTTAATCTAATCTTCAAACTATTATCTAAATGATTCAAAAGGGACCCTTGGATTCCTGGGCAATGAAAAATTCAGCTTCGAACAGAGCAGAGCAGGGCAAGGCGCAGGCGGCCGCCGTTTCCCACGCCCAGGAAGGAAAAGCCGTACGTACTCCTCCCATCCCTTTCTGTGCTGACTCATAAAGAAAACGACTTTCCTCCTCTCTTTTTAGCGGCTACAGGAAATCGACATGAAAATGCGCTTCTCAACAAATCTGGCTCCTGTCATTAGGGTTGTAAATCGAATAGATACACACACAAAGGAACGGAGTGCTAAAGAAAGAGGCTTTCTTTCCCGGTCCATCGCCTTAGAAGACGATAAAGCTAGGCGTGAGAACGAAGACGCTGTCTTATTTCCTGTTCCAGTGAAAGGTGAGAGCCGATAACCATACTTTGACTGTTTGCATCCGTCATTAAGGCCTGTTTAGATTTTATCGACTAAAAATTAGTCAATTTTTCTCAAACAGTGGATTAACAAAAAGACTAATTGTTTTCAATTAGTCGATTCAAGAGAACTATTAGAGACTAATTCCGACTAACAATTTGTAGATACAATAAAAAACCTAATATACCTTTGATTTTTAACGACAAACTATTGGATTAGAATCGGAAACATGAAGCCTTGTCTATATGTCATGGTCGGCTCCTCTTTCTTTTCATCATTTTATTTTTTCAATTAATGGTCATAACTGGAAATACAATGGAACTTTTTTTCAATTATTTTTATTAATTAATTGATTTATTATGTTGCTCTGATTACGCTATAATATATTTATGTTGAATAAATCGCGGAAATAAACTTGAAAATATGACGAAAAAACTGTACAAAATTTAAATACATAGTGAGAAATACAATTAGCGATCTAACAATTATTCTTAAATCCAAACATACATAGACTAATACTTAGCCAGGGGTAAAACAGACATTTTATTTAAGTATAGGCTAAGTCCTTCCTTCAAACAGACAACGAACTAGTAATTAATCGACTAATTTTTAGTCCGGACTAACAATTACTCAACCAGATCCAAACAAGCTCTTAGTTCAGACTAAAAATTATTAGTCCGTTGACAGTTTAGAGGAAGGACTAATTGTTAGTCTATACTTATATAAAATGTCTATTTTACCCCGGACTAATTATTAGTCTATGTATATTTAGATCCATGAATAATTGTTAGATCACTAGTTGTATTTTTTCCCATGTATTTAAATTTTGTACAGTTTTCCTAATATTTTCTCAAGTTTACTTCTGCGATTTATTTAACACAAATATACTGTTGTGTAATTAGAGCAACATATTAAATCAATTAATTAATAAAAATATTTGAAAAATCGGTCCAGCATCTATCCAGTTATTACCATCAATCGAAAAAAATAATATGGTGGAAGGAAAGAGGAGGCGACCATGACATATAGATAAAGCTTTATATTTTCGATTCTGATTCGATAGTTTCGTTGTTAAAAATTAAGGGGTTTTTAGGTTTTTTATTGCATTCACAAATTGTTAGTTACCATTAATCTTTATTAATTCCTCAGGTCGACTAATTAGAAAACAATTAGTTTGTGAATGAATTAAAAATTAATTTTTTATTAGTTAAAGTAAGTTAAAACTATGAATTATAATTTATTTTATTATTAAAATAGTTAAAACTATGAATTATAATTTTACACATTTAAATTAATATTTTAAATAAAATAAACAGCCAAAATTAATATCTGAAATCAAACCGTGCAACAGAGAGAGTATACATGTCTGCGGACACGTAATACACGGCCCATGCGTCACAAGACAGTGATTGGTCACTGCCCCATCCAAACCATCTAAGTATAATATTATAGATTTTTTCTATTAATAATTAAAATTAAACTGTTTGATTTTAATCATGACTCAAAAATGCTTATGTCCGTGGATAGATGCAGTCCGCCATCAATCGGATATGGGACGCTAGTATTCTGCCGACCAGACCACTAGACCAGGTAAGCCGGCGAAATTGACTTTTCCTGTTTGGACATGTGGCCGTCTAAGGTCTATGCGTGGATGCTCTCTCAGAGTAAATCGTATTTAAGCAATACCACCGGATTATAGTCACGGGGGTGAATGTTGTTTCGAGAAGTTGTGTAGAAATTGCGTTAAGACGCAACTTCGAACATAAGTAACAGTCAACGATGGAGACTAGGGTAGAAAGAACTCATTTATTTTGTTGACTGGGAGTAGACATTCCTGGCGTACTATCCTTAGTTTAGCCGTCAGAAAGCATAGTCCTAGCTAGTAGTAACTCCCAAAGCAGAAGAAATGTTTTTTTTTCCAGTGAAAGAAGAATTATATTAATGTGTACACTATCAGATTTGAGGACTTCTCCTAGTGCTCTGAACACTCGGATAAAGCACCAAAACACACGGGAAAATTACTTACCGAGCGTCAGCACTTGGGGTTCCTCCGTCGGAGTCATTTAGTCGGGAAATTGCAAGCTTCATCGAGCGTTTATTGGCCGACACTAGGGAAATCATGACTTCCGTGAGTTTTCCTCTAACTACTCGGTAAACAGAAAGCACCGGGGATATTAGCTTGTAACGTCAGGAGTATCACGGCGTCTGCATGTTTTCCTGTGTCTGTGTGCCACCATGCACTCGGAAACAGAGTAAAATAGAGTGCGACAATTTTACAGATTGGTCAATAACCACATAGCAATTTTATTACAACCAGGCAAGTAAATATTCCATGACAGATCACGAGCTAAATATTCCAAGTGACTGAAGCATCACAAAGCCAATTCGATTCCATTCAACTTAACAAAATATCCATATCAAGTGGAAATAGGCATGAAGTATTCGGTGACATGGACCAGCTCCAGGATAAAAATAATGAGTACAAAAAGGGTTCCAACATATTCAGGCTCAACATGGTTTCTGTTCAGTTTCACATGAAAAAAGAAGAAAAGAAACTACAAGTAGAGAGGTTTGTCTTCAAGCTTTTCCCTGTATCAGCTGAACTATATTAGCCACATTCTCTAATTGTTTCTATTGCATAAGCCTCAATTTCAGATATCGGCCTCATTTCATTTCCTCATGAATGGATCCAACTAAATGTAAATGCTAAAAGTATCTACACCAAACCGTATTGATGCAACATCATACCAATTTTCTTTGGCAATGTGCAAGGGTAGTGCTTCCTTGACAATGGGCACCTCCTTCCATATTTTTTTATACTCTACCAGCACAACAATGCTTCTTCTCAGCCAGTTGATGCCATGCTTCAAGAACCTTTTGGAACCACCATGGCTTCCTTTGCATGGAATGTAATATGGGCGCCTAACATCATCACTCTGATATGAAAACAAGAATTGCAAGAAAATTAATCATTAGCAAAAGCGGAACAATTTTTTCAGAGATGAACATTCTGAATTACAAACAACATACTTGCCTTTACTTTGAGGGTAGACCACAGATGTTAGAAGAAACAATAGGATGGCGCAATACAATGATTTATATTCAGCAAGAGCCCCAAAAAAGTAAGATTAAGTATCTCACAACTTATTTGTTAATAGCTAGCAGCAGGGTGGCACCTAACAAATAAATAAATGACAGTGTGAATTGACTTCCTTGAACATACTACACTACTAGCTTCTATCCTTCTACCAGTAATCATGTTATTAAAATTACAGGACTAAATCCCATAAAAACCCAATGAAAGATCATGTGAAGGATCAAATCCAGAGCAAAATTGCGCATAACTCTACAATTTTGCTACTAAATTATATTGAGGAACCCACAAACTCATAACACTGTAAAGTAAAATTCAGGAAACCTAAAAGATAAGTAGAAAATTAATTAAAAAAGGAAAGCGGACTACTCCACCACAAAACACTAGCTCACCTCACGAATAACAACTGACCTGGATTAGGAAGCCGTGGTGGAGCACAGGAGCAGTGGCCAGGGGTGGGACAGGAGAGGCTGACTGGTGATGCAGAGAAATCGAAGATTGGGGAGGAGATGCGCGGATGGAGAGCAGGTGGCTATAGAGGTACCTGTGCCCCGATCTACAGGCAGCACAGCACGATGGATGACAGCAGGCGCAAGGACGAGGGCGGCCGCAAGGAGGAGTGGCGACGCAAAGGACGACGGCGACCACGACGAGGATGCGGCGGCGATGATGTGGTAGTGCGACAGCCGGACAGTAGTGGCTTCGACTGTTACTCTGGCCTATGGGGTCTGGGGTCTGAGTCGGGCCCATCTGAGTGCTTGTGCATTCCATCTAGAAAACGGAACTACGGAGTAGTATGTTAAAAAAAAAAAGATAACGGAACTAGTTAACGGTGGAGACTTTATTTAGTTTTTGCGACGAAGGAGATGGGTTGGCCTCCGAGGCTCCGACATTTAGCACAATATCTCCCGAGTGACGAAGATAATCGCACGGAAACCTTGTTCTCCTTCCGGGTGCTTGGCCAATTTTCCGAGTGCTTCGTGCTTCACATGGAGATTAGACAGTGTTTAGCATTAGCACAGGGAGAAGCCCGCCACACTCGGAGAAACTACAGATTCTGGTAGTGGTACTCACTCTGTTTTAAAATATAAGAGGATTTAATTAAAATTATTTTTTATCTATTTGATCACTAATAATATATAATTAATAATATTTTATTATATAAAGATTATATTTTTTGATTCATCATTAAATAAATTTTCATAAAAATTATATTTTTATGTTAAAAATTTTTCTACTTTCTTCGTTCATAAATTATTGACACTGTTGACTTCAGACATCACTATTCGTTTTATTCAAAAAAGTTTGACGAGTATTACATATTTTGTTATAATTTGTTTTATTATCAAAGTAGTTAGAACTATGAATTATAATTTTACACATTTAAATTAATTTTTTGAATAAAACGAATAGTCAAGTTGATATTTGAAGTAAATAGTGTTAAAAGAATGAAGGGATTATATATTATTAATAAAAGTTAAAAAAATTTAACTTTATCTAAATCTAAAAATATTTATATTTTATAACGAAGGTAGCACTTAACTGTGCACAGTTTGCAACAAATCACCGAGGCGAATACGCTAGGGCATGGACCGGAAAGAAGTCTGCCTAATTAACCGCCTCATTCTCGGACAACGACCGTTTTCATTCAGGGTGGAAAAGGAACAAAACGGATGGCAGACGCGACGGCACGTACACACATCTAAAAATGTTTTTCCGATCCACTTAAAGATAATATCTCTCTTTTCAGGTGGAGAAGTTTGACCTGGACAACAAACACCGGCACAAGGGTCCGCGTGGTAGGAAACATTTCCTGCCACGAGTTGGTGCACCAAACAAGTCCGGCAGCAGCCGCAGCAGGCAGCAACTAGGAATGGAGAATTGTCGCAATCACATCCTCGCCATGCCGCCCTGACAGATGAGACTGGATTACGCAGCGCGACGCGTGCGTGTGGGTGTGGCTGGCGTGTGGGTGTGGCTGGTGGAAGAAAACGGTGATGTGCTGAGGTCACGAGACAGGATATCAATCATCGGTTCCACCCGCGGTGAGAGAATGCCCAAAGATGGCAGCGTTCGTGTGAAGCAGGGGACCGGTGTGCCCGCTCCACTAGCTTTTGTCGGGGACTTCATCAGCTCATAGTACGAGTACTAATTTCTTTGCGCCTAAACACATTCCTTCGCCAATATAAGGCTTGCTTTGAAATGCGAGAATTTTTTTATTTTTTATGTTTTTTTTGTGAAATTAAATAAATTCCTATGCCAAAGCAGGTCTAATCTTCAAGTATTTCCCCTGCTACCACCAACACATGGTCTTCATGCTGCAGCTTTGGCTACCCATTTTCAACCTCTTGCAAGAGACCCAAGTACAGCACCAAGCAACATCAGAGACCCTATATGGGTTGTTCCAGCAAATGCATTCATATCCAGGCAAGAAAAAGATTTAGAACATAGCACTTACTACTCTCTCTATCTCAGATTTTCAAATTATAGGTCATTCTACACTCTTCAAATTTTTTCAAATTATAAATCATTATCACTTCTTAAAACAATTTTTTTTCTTTTTAATACATCTCCATTTTATCTCTCTTTATCGTAAAATTTTTTAAATTATAAATCATTCTTACTTCTCAAAAGCAATTTTTTCTCTTTCTAATCCATCTCCATTCTATCTCTCTCTCTTTCTCGTTTCTAGAAAATCCCACCTTTTCAAGTTTTCTTAATTTCCGTGCTAAACCAAAATGACTTATAAAAAAGAGACGGATGTAGTACATATGAATGAAATGCACATGCTTTCCATACCGCGTTAACTGGATTTAAACAACCAAAATCATCCAACTCGATGGTACTAGTACAACAACAAAATCTGTCACACGTTTAAGGCCTAGTTCCCCTCGACACCCACTGCAGCAGCTGCACCTCTGCCCACCCAGTATTTGTAAGCAGCGTAAACAGAGGATACCACTAGGACGCCGAGGACCACGTAGGTTATGATGGTGGTCACGCTGATTTGGCTAGGGCCCTTTTTCTGTTTGCTCTGGGCCAGCAACGTCTTCGGCTTGATCTTTGCCATGGTGCACTGTTGGTTAAGCCAAGAAAAAAGAAGAGAACTCCAGTCAGTATAAAAAAGCAGTGTGCGGTGCTGAAATCATGAAATGAAAAAGACTAGCATGATATACCAAAACTTCATCAACCAAAATGTTTTTGTCCACTTCATTTTTCACTAAACAAGCAACAACTTATAAATAGCACTAGCCATCAGTTTGTCAAAATAAAACATTGACAAATTTATTTCAAGTTGACAATGCCTAGTTCATAGTGCAATACGCAAATCAGTATATCAAAGTACTATTCTGGGGAAAACGATGGGTTGCAGACCTTAGGATGCAGCCTTGCAGGTGGTGCAGTCAGGCTGACATAGAAATGCTGGGCACAAATTTCATCTCAGTGGACCAAATTTTACATGAGAGACAAGTGGATGGGCTTTATAAATTACAATCTCTGAGTACGTGGTGATATTGCGAAACAAATGAAGGATTAACAAATAGTCAATGTGGAAAGGCAAACTAGTATTAAGAAAACAACGTGATTGTCCTAAAATCCAGGCTCATATGCATAATTGTAAGGCTCATGGTTGAAAAGAAACTATAGGCAGCAGCAACTAGCCAACGATCTAAGACACCTCTCTCTTCCATCCTCCAGATTATCTCAAATGGCTAAGAAAACAGTCCAGCCACTAAAAAGAAAGTTAACAAAACAAGTATTTGTAGAAGCTCAATTTTCTTAAGCAATGAGCATAATGAAGAACCCATATCATTTATACGGCAAACAATGTCACGAACTTGAGTAAATATTCACTTGTCACACTTGCGAGCATATATTGTTCATAACAAAATTTGCATCACACACTTATTCTCTAAGTTATGAATACAAGGCAATGCACTTGTACTCGTCAAAACTGAAAACTGGACTAAGACCTGACTAAACACAGGAAATGGGGGTTCAGATGCACATGTAACCCCTGAACTTTGGGTAAAACAATTTTGCTATACTGTGATCCACGCAGCAAATCCACTTGAGAAAGCGATTTGGACGGATCCAGCGCACCCGGATTTCAATCAGTTTGCCACGGGGTTGGGCAGTAACTAGCACGGACGCAAAAACCAATCAATCCTTGCAAAACTACTAGTACTACTACAGTCGATCCCAATTCCCAAACCTGGACAGATCCCGGGTGTTCGATTGAACCAGAAAGCACCGAACTTTTACAGGGAACTAAACGGGTATAGTACACCACGACGCAGCAGATGAACCGCAAGCGGATCAACAACGGCGCGATTCGTCCGAGGAACGAGCGAAAGATTGCTTACCCGGGAAAGATGATAGCAGCCCACGCGCGGAAGGACGGCAGCGGCGAGGAGGCGGCGGCGAGGGGTGAGCGAATGGACGGATGAATAGTCTCGGTGGAAGAAAAAGGCAGGTCGCAGGCGGCCGGATCTGGATCGAGACGTGCCGGAAGTTGGGAGGAAGCGTCGGCTCGAGGGCAGTTCGGGAATTGCGCAGGAATGTCTTGCCGTCGTGTGTTCCTATGCCGCTCTTTTTTTCCTTTACAGATGATTTTAATTTTCAAATAACACAAAAATGGAAAATGTTAGATTCCCTGTAGGAGTGCCTTCTTTTTTTTTTTAGGAAGGTGTTGTCACTGACAGAGACGATGCCAGTGGACGCATTTTGGACATCAAGCTGACCAGTTGAGGTTGGGCAGCTGGAAAGGAATCAGGCCTCGTGCACTCGTGTGATCAGCAAGCTGCTTTGAGCTGGCGTACGGACTGACTCGAGGTTATGTCAAACCATTTTCTTTCTAATTCGATAAAATTGAGCAAATATAATCTCTGAAAAGCTTATGCCACCAGATCATTTGCCATATCGGTGCTATCACCGTACAAACATAACTAGATCCATCCTAAATTTGCGTTTCAAAATGGCACACCGAAAAATGAATTCAACGTGAAACAGCAACGCCTGTATGTATACAACTACTCCATAAACATCAGGATCTACTGAACGTAATAGCTGTCTGTATATCAGTTAATCATTGGCTATATCTTGTCCAAATTAAAAAATCATCATTTCCTGAACAGATCGGCGGTGAACGTGACGCCGGTGCCGGGCAGCCACGCGAGCCCGTCGATGAACCGGCGCACGGTGAACCGGGCGGCGACAGCGGGGTCCACGATGAGGTGGTACCCGGGCCACCTCACGCGGCCCGCGACGCCGGCGCCGGGCCCGTAGTTTCTGTACTCCGCGTAGAACACCGTGGCGAGCTCCGCGCGGTCCCAGGCGGCCCACTCGAGCCAGCCGCGGGCCTGCACGCCGGGGCCGAGGTACGACTCCATGACCACCACGCGGGAGAAGGGCTTCCACGGGCGGCCCAAGAAGGTCGGGTGCCGCGCCTCCACCGTGCAGCCGTGGAACGCGAAGCCCGTGTTTTGGTTGGGGTCGCGGCGGCCCTGCGCCGTGACGCTGCCGACCTGCCCCGGCGCCAGCGGCGCCAGCGTGGCCAGCGCCGTGCGCTGCAGCACCGCGACGCCGTTGCCGAACACGAAGTCGACCGTGCCGGAGACGCGGCAGTCTTTGTAGAACTGCCGCAGGGAGTGCGCGTACAGAGTGTCCTGGTGGCCCTCCACGCCCACGCGGAAGAAGGCGGAGCGGTCCGAGTCCACGCGCAGCGCCACCGCCTGGTGCGCCGCCGGCCCCGCCGTGTTGCGGATCGTCAGGTCCCGCGCGATGAACCCCGCGCCGGACACCGCTGCGTAAACGAAGAAGGTGAGTCAGTGCACGTGCATCCTGCGTCTCCGTTGCTCATGCGGCCAACTCATGGTAATAAATCTGCCGCTGCATGCGGTGCTTCCGATGTTTTGCTCGGCAAAATAACTTCGCCGCCGCGCGCTCTTGTGGTCATCAGCACAGAGTACTTACCAACGGTGGCGCTCCGGAAGGTAGTCCAGCCGCCGGCGATGCTCCGGCTGCCGGAGATCACGGTCTCCCCCATGCCCTCCCCGACGATCACGATGTTGGTCTTCTTCTTCCGCACCTCCACGTTCTCGTGGTACACCCCGCGCTTCACGTAAATCACGTAGCGCCGCTTGCTGTGGCTCGGCGCGCGCGCCACCGCCTCGCTGACGGTCCGGTACCGGCCGCTCCCGTCCTGCGCCACCACGACGTCCACGCGCGTCGGGTTCTTCTTGCGGGATCGAGCGCGCGTCATCAGCTCCTCGTCTTCGCCGTGGCCGTCGGTGACGTCCGTCACCCACGGCGGCAGCTCCGAGCCGGCGGATGATGACGTGGCGTTGTTTTGCCGCCCGTGGTGGTGCAGCGGCGCCGTGACGCTGCGGAGCTGGTTGTGCATCGCGAGGAGGTTGCTCACGAGCTGCGTCAGCCGCGCAACCGCCGCTTCGACCTGGCGCATTACGCGGCCGTCGGTGCCGCCGTGGAACCCCTCGACGCAGGTGTCCTGGTTGCCGAGCGCGGCGCTGAGCCACGCGTGGACATCCTCCTCCGCGCGCCTCGCGGCGGACGCTTCCGGCGCCGGTACTTCCGCGTCGTCGTCGGCGGGCTCCGCCATGGCGTCGAGCGCCCAGCCGAGCTCGTCGACGGAGTACCCTACCAGCTCGACGCAGTCGCGCACGGCCATCTCGTCCCTCGCGCGGTTCGACAGCGACGCGAGCCCCGCGACGGCGCCCACGGCGCCGACGGCCTCGCCGAGCGTGTCGCGCAGCGCGGCGCGGAGCACGGGCACGGGGCCGCTGCCCGCGCCGCCTCGGGCCGTGTCGAGCCGCGACACGCACGCCGCCTCCTCGTGCTGCCCCCCTGCAGTCGCCACCGACGTCGACGAGACGTTGAAGCACGCCTGGCGCAGCAGCGCGGCCTCGAAGGCCTCCGCCTCCCCCTCGCTCTCGAAGGTCAAACCGCTGAAGACGGCGGCGGCATTGCCGCGGCGAGCGTGGAGGAGCAACGGCACCAGCGCCAGCAGCCAGATTGCGGTCGTTGACGAGCCGCCCATGGCTCGAGTCGCATGCAGGTTGCAACTGTCCGCGAGGAGTGTCTCGCCATGCGCGTCGGGCGTGCGTGTATATAGAGGTAGTGTCGGGTAAAGACTGGAGTGTGTTCTCTCCGCTTGGTGCCGAAGGAGGTAAGGTATCGTTTGTTGTCGAAGAAAGGTGCGCAAGCATGGCAAGTCTTTATGAATCTCTTTTGCTGAATAAGGAAAAGTACGTTGCTGAAGTAGGTAAGCCTGCGTTTATACTAGTTTCGGATGGCCCTCGGGCGCTTGGAGCGTAACCTCGCGTGCATCTTGAGGAACCAGATGTAAAATGGGGCGGAGCCAGAGTACGATATAGATCACATAAAAAAAAAAGATGAATCGCAGCTACTGTAGCGATTGCTACAGTGCCATTTATAGTGTTAAATGTGACTTTTTTCTCCGATTTCAAGATAAGCCGCGGCTCACTCGGCCACCCAGTTGGCTACGCCGCTGGATGTAAAGTGCGCGTTCTGTCTAGGTGCCAAGTGGAGGCAAGGTATAGTTTGCTGTGGAAGAAAGGCGCGCAACCGTGAGTCTTTATGAATCCCTCTTGCTGTTCGAGAAAACGCTAGAGTAGTTACTTAAAGAGTTCAGTACATCGTCCTGGTCCTTGATTTTTTTAGCTCTACGTACCAGACGCAGAGATGATGGCTTGGCTAGCGTATGTCACGGATTAGGCTAAAAATAGTGTTAAAAGTGTCATAATATTTTTTATGAAAGAAATAAAATAAACTACGTCCTTCATCACCCACCAAAAATTTTCTTTGCAGCTTTGTTGTGGTTGCTTCGATCACAATGCGATTGGTTAGAAGAAGATTCAGAACGCTGACGGTCGTAATGTCGGTTGATAACTCGACCAACCTATAGACTGATGCGGTTCCGGGTGCGGGTTGTCAGTTGTGTGCCGTGCTTGCGATGGGATTCACATGAGCGCGGCGCGCATCAGATGCGCCTAGCTTCCAGAAAAGAAAAGCGCGCTCTGGCCTCACCGACCACCCCACTCCACGGTCCTCCACAAACGCGCGCACTGAAACACACCGGCTAGGAGTGCTCACAGGTCGGTTCTGCTGTGGCTCGTGCGTGAGGGCAATGGACGCACGAGGGTAGTGGACGCCTGGACACTCAAGGTGTCTGTTCCTCCGTCTTCCTTGGCGCAGGGGACTCGTGGATTCGCTAGTGTACCGCCGATTCCGAATCTTTCCTTTTTCTAGGAGATGCTGATTCCGAATCTTCAGGCGACCACCAGTGTGGCCGGGCCCGTCACGTTGGCTGGCTCTCGGTTCCTGGGTTCCACGCACGCAGCTAGCGAGACGGACACGGCGATCGACTACACGAGATGCACTTGTAGGTTTGATGAGCGAAAACTGTTAACAAAGTACTGTATTTCATTGCTGCTTGTGAAGAACCTTAACACTGAATTAAATGATCGGACAAATCTGAAGCGGAGTCCACTGAATCGTTTATAGAGCACGTAATATATAATTACTATTATTTAAAAACATACTCCCTATATTCTTTAGTTGTTGATTTAAAGTTCAATTTGACCATTCGTCTTATTAAAAAAAATTAATAAACTTTATATAATTTGATATAATTTGATTTATTATTAAAGTTATTTGAGAATTTTTTTAATAAGACGAAAGATTAAAGCTAAATTTAAAAACCAATAACGACATCCATTAAAGAACAGAGAGAGCGAAAAAGAAAGGAAGAAATCTGACTTAACGCTCCTATTTAGTATTTACACTTTGTACAATATTTGCTCTTCGAGCCGGACGAGAGCAAGATCCAAAGAATTTTATTTATCACAATCAATTGTTACGTCGAACAAGAGCTGCGGATCAGAAGCAATCCGGGAAAGATTCAGCAATAGATCCGCAAATGAACCCTCTTCGAGGATAGCGGGTGGTTCTGTTACTCTGCAGGTTTTGTGACAGGTGATGCATAGAGCTCTTCATCACAGAAATCTGAATAGTAAATCACTTATTTTCCTCCATCTTAGAAATTTATCCCAATGCTTGCCATGTCTCCTTGTGTCATACTTCCTCAATTCTTTTATTAATATCACCGTTGACTTTTAAATTCAATTTTAATCATTTATCTTATTCAAAGAACAGAAAGAGCAGACCTTACATTGTACCCTTATCGCTGACATAGATGAGAGGACAACCATAGTTAAAGCTATGATAATATGAAGAGGTAATTCCATATGCGCTATTAGAAAAATCAAAATCCCCTGTGAGCCATTAGAAAAATGCCCATTTCTTATGCGCCATCAGTTCAATTTTTTCTTCCCCTAGATGCCACTAACGTTAGTTCTGTCATATCCTAACACAGTTAACTCTACAAATCATGTCAGACTTTTTACAAAATACCAATCTTGCCCTTATAAATTGATCAGCCAATTTTTTTATATAGCATTCTCTTGTCACTGCCTTCGGGCCCCACATGTATGTACCTCCTTCAACCTCTGGCCAAAATCAGAAAGGGCCCCGATCTGACCAGGATGTTGGTCCAGTAGCAGCTCCGCGGGGAGGCGAGCGGCCTCCGCCTCGGCCGTGATGGCGCAAATGTAGCGCTCGACCTGCTCGCAAGTAGGAGCCAGTCGCGGGCGGTGTCGGGAGGCGGGGCGCGAGGAATCGAGCCGTTGCGACGAGCTCGGCGGTGGCCGGGTCTACACGGAGGAAGAGGGCAACGTCGTCCTCGTTTGGCCTGGCGGCCACGAGCACGAACTCGCAGTCGACCATGGCGAGGCCTTGCAACAAAGGTTTTGGGAATTGCGACGCGGGGTTCTACGGAATGGAAAGTTCTCCAGAGCTCCACAACGACTTGTGCATGAATTAAACTAGAAACATTTTTCTCTGAGCTGGTATGCGACAACGTCGGAGTTGACGGTGAAGGCGAACCCGAAGGGCGCGGCCGGGTGGGGGGCGGTGCGGAGCAGGACTGCAGGAGGCAGTGGACGACGATGACGCATCATGGTTCCTTGCTTCATTCTGCCGAACCTTAGTTCTGGGGCTCAAGACCAGTGAAGAGGCCGAGGCTGCCATTGCTGTGTAAGGAGCTCGCTGGGCAAGAAATAAGAGGGCAAATAAGTCATTTTCACTGGCAGATAGCAGAGAGTTGACGGAAGGGGCGTACAGGGGAACAAAAATTCCAGTCGATGGCGCATAAGGAATGCACATTTTTCTAATGGCTCATAGGGGATTTCGATTTTTGTCTTGGTCCTCTCTTTAAGGGTTCAGGTAACTGGTCTCGAGAACCGATCGGCATCAGTTTGATTGGTTTTAACAAAAAAACGAAAAACTGCTACAGTAAATTGAAAAAAACCATGCAAATTCAAAAATCAAATTTTTTATACCGGTTTTTCGGTTTAATCTTTTTGAATTTGGAATCAAATCGATTTGAGCGGTTTTTCACCGATTTTTTTCAGTTTACCGGACAGTTTGACAGGTTTATCAGCCGGTTTGATCGTTTTCGGATTTTCAAATTTTTTTGAATTTTAATTTTTTTGAATTTATTAAACCGAAAACCGACCAATTTTATTTAAAACCGTGAAAACCGACTGGTTTTGTAAACCCTGCCTCTCTGACGACACGAATATGTGTTTGAATCGACTTCCTGAAACATGCCAACACGTGCCGCCAAAATTGCTTGTTCATATTGGCCCTAAGTTCCTTGGTAATCATGTTCAGCAGGGGAAAGGCAACGTTAATCTCTGTTGCAATTGCATTGCCACCTATTGACGCAAGATCTGGATGATGGTCGTACGGGTTTGCACTCCCAAAGGCAAGGACCCTAAAAAAAATACCAATTGTCGTCTTGATATAAAGTCGTCAGCTTGCCTGCGGGCACTGTCCCCAACCTCGACACCTGATCCATTCTGCTGATGAGTATGACCTTGCTGCTACCACCATCGGCCCCATGGCGCAAAGAATGGTAAAGTTTACGCCATGTAACCACATCTGTGTCGTGAATAAGCTTCACGATAATCAGGTACCTGCTGCCATCAGAAAGACCAAGCTTCCTGCGACAGTCAGCGTCGCTAAGATCTTCACCCCTAAAACGACATATATGCGAGAAGCTCCTTCGCACCACTTCGTCCATGCACACATGCTCAACTAAGGTTGATTTCCCAGTATAACATGCTCCGATAACGGGAAGAACTTGCAAACACGAGCTGCTGGGACGCAATAAAAAGCTCATGATCTGCTCCTTCTCCGCATGTCGACCAAACATGCACTTCTCCAAGAACATATAGGCACAATATGGCCGACGAACAATAGTAGGGCAGTGCATCAAAATTAAGAGAAACTCTTTCATACCATCGAGCAAAGCTTCTAAATTTTCCATCTCGCGTCGAAGTTTGCCTTGTCTCATTGGTCAAGAGGTCTGTGAGCCATCCAGCATGTAGTAACCCCGATACATGGCCTCCCTGAGCTGCTTAAGTTGCAGGAGCATGCCGCGGTTGGTGACTCGACGACCATCTGCCTCCTCGATGACCGCTAGGAGCAGCAGCTGCAGCCTTGACTGCGTATCGCTGCTGCTAGCATGAGCGTGGGTGTTTTCGATGATGAAGGAGATGAACCGGCAAGCGAGGCCACCAATCACCGCCGATAACACCACTTCCATTTTTTCTGTCCTAGTACGGAGGAAGTGATGCTTCCGCCTTCCGAGATCCAGTGGCACAAAACTGATAGTACTGGTGTACTACTGCCGTAGATAGAGCAGAAGGCACATTAGTCAAAGCCACCGCAACGGACGTAGACCAAATCAAAGCTTTTTTGTGGGGTTCTAAATTTGTAATAAGAAATATTTTCTGTCCTAGAAAAAATATATTTTTTACCTTTTAGACATTGAAGTTTGACCATGCGCATTATTTAAAAAACCGTGAAAATATTATTTATTTTATTATAAATTGTTTTATTCTTGGTTTGAAAATTGGTTAAATAGTTTTGGGTCAAAATTTAGACAACAACCGCTAGCGGGAGCATCGGATTTATGTTGGGCTAGTTTAGTAGAAATGATGTTGTGTTTGATAAAACTCTAACTAAAACTTATATGCAATTATTCTACAGGGGACGTATTGGCTTCGCTTGTGGAGTCAACTTGAGAAGACCGAAGTTGACAAAGAAATAATAAAAGTCGTTTGCAGGACACCGCGGCTATGCAGATTTTCGTCGACCATAGATAGAGATTTAGCAATAGAATTACCTTTTAATTGTCTCGTCATTCATACTTTGGTAATTGTTTTGTTTCCTTGAAAGGCAGACGTACAAGCTGCATCTTTGTAATAAAAGCCGTAATCTCTTCGGAGACCGAGGCTGGATTATATTTTTCATTATCTAAAAAAATCACCTGTTTGTTTCTATATTTTTAAAATTTTCTAAATAATACGTATAAGTTAAACTTGATGTTTAAAAGTAAAAAAAATCTAATACTTTTATGTAGTATATATACTTTTATATAATTAAAGTTGAATAAAATCATTATTAGTCAAAGTAATACTAAAGTTTTTCTGGAGAGAGTAGTAAATTGCTTGACATTGTAGTAAGACACCTACTCCCTCCGGTCTAAAAAAGTTGTTTTGAATAATATTTTAGTTGAATATTAGAGAATATAAATTATAAATAATTTTAGATTTGTTAAGTTTGAAAATTTGAGAATCATATAATTAGATTTTTCTTAAAATATATTTTTATAAAATATTTTATTATAGAAATACTAGAAGTTAAAATTATGCTTTAAGACTGTATCAGTGCCTAAAATGATTTTTTTTATATAGCGGAGGGAGCAGTGGAGTACGTACGCCATGAGTGGATGTTCCTCGGAGCTTCTTCAGTTTTGGCTCCGGCCGCCTCGACGAGTCCCACTCCGTGAGTCATCTGATTTTGTTACGAGACACTAGTAATCTTTATCTGGGTAACGTTAAGCCCTCGACGTTGCTCCACAAAAGTCCGGTCTAGCCGGTCCTAGACGGCTTAAGCCCGAACATGCAAGATCTACACGCCATAAGATAGCGACATATTTTTTTAAATAAAGGAACAACAAAGTCTCCGCACGCGCATCGACGTTCGACAGACGACATCCCGTTTTCTTCGCTTGGCGGCGATTCCCGTAGACCACGTCCTGCCGTCGAAGTCGCGTGGACGTGCGGCCGCCGGCAACCACATCGCCTAGCCTTCCTTCAGCCGGCCACAATCGCGTGTGTGTGAGTTCCTGTCTGTTGTGCTCAGCTGCCAGTTCCTTTGGCAACACAGATTGGCCGTATCAAACCGAGTTGAGTCAGCAGAACCAGATTTGAAAAGTAATTAAAGGTGAACAGTAATCTAGTTTAGCAATCCGACAGGTCGAATAAACCAAATTAAAAGTTAGAGGGTATTTGAACTTTGGCTATAGTTAAATGTAGTGATTTGAATTTTATCAAATCCAAAAAACCACGTCACTCTTAATGAAAAACTTCTGATGATATTAACTAAGTACGTAGGAGTTGAACTTTTTATCATTAGTGAAATTTAAATTATAACTAATAATTTTACACATTGAAATAAAATTTTTGAATAAAACAAATAGTTAAAATAGATGTTAAAAAAATCAATGATGGTCAATAATTTAAAACCGCAGAGAACTCCGTAGTAATTTTGCAAAGGGGGAGTATATTGCTTTCAAAAGGAGAATAAAATTACTGTATGTTGCGCAGTGCGCGGAACTTGGAGCGCACTGCTACCATGCCTAAATGGCACTTGGCTGCGCCCGTGGCCTGGGCACGGCGGCGGCGGAGGTCCAGTTCGTGGCCCGACTCACGGCCAGCGCGGCCGCCGGCGACCTGCTCTCCGGCTCCGCCCTGCACGCGCGGTACGCCAAGGCCCACGTCCCGCCCACCACCTACCTCGCCAACCACCTGCTGCTCTTCTACTCCCGACTCGCGCTCCCGGCGCTCGCCCGCCGCGTGTTCGACGAAATGCGACGCCCCAACGTTTTCTCCCACAACGCGCTCCTCGCCGCGCACCCGCGGGACCCGCGCCGCGCCTCGGACATCTTCGCCTGCATCCCGGACCCGGACCTCGTCTCCTACAACACGCTCCTCGCGTCATTCGCGTCGTCCGGTCTCGCCGGCGACGCGCTCCGGCTTTTTGTTACCATGCGGCGCGAGGACATTCCCGTTGATGGCTTCACCGTGTCGTCTGCTGTCTCTACTGTGGCCAGCATTGCTGTTGTCGCCCAGCTGCATGCCTTCGCCGTCGTGTCAGGTACTGATGCCTATGCCTCTGTCAAAAACTCCTTGATCAGTGGGTATGGAAAAGGAGGGCTCTTGGAAGAGGCCCAAGGAGTATTTTCTGGCATGGGTGACGATGAGAGGAACCATGTGTCATGGAACTGCATGATTGCTGTATATGGGCAGCATGGGGATGGCCAGAAGGCTATGGAGCTGTTCCAGGACATGGCAAGGCGGGGTTTAGCTGTGGACGCTTGCACTCTGGCCAGTGTACTGTCTGCGTTCGCCACGGCACATGACTTGGATTCGGGAATGGGACTCCATGGAAGGCTGATCAAGAGTAAGTTCACTCATGATCCACATGTAGCGAGTGGCCTTGTTGACTTGTATGCTAAATGTGATAGTCTTCAGGATGCACGCAAGGCATTCAGTGAGGTTGAGAAGCCTGATGTGGTGCTGTGGAACACACTTATATCTGGATACGCGCTGCACGAGTATTCTGAGGAAGCACTCCATTGCTTTAAAACAATGCAAAGAGCTGGATTTTGTCCAGATGATTGCAGCTTTGTCAGTGTGATCAGTGCCTGTTCCAACATGTCATCACCATCACAAGGGCAGCAACTACATGCGTTAGTGCTCAAATTTGATATACAAAGCAACCATATATCTGTTCAGAATGCAATGATCACATTATATTCAAGATGTGGAAAGGTGGTCGATGCTAGGAAATTGTTTGACAGGATGGTAGCAAGGAACACTGTGTCATACAATTCTATGATCGCAGGCCTTGCACAACATGGACATGCTATTGAAGCACTTAAGCTCTTCGAAGCCATGATCAATTCTGCATATGTGCCAACAGGCATTACCTTCATTTCTGTGTTATCCGCATGCGCTCACACAGGAAAAGTCGATGAAGGTTGGGACTATTTCACCTCAATGAAGCAGAAATACGGCGTTGACCATCGTGAAGAGCACTATTCCTGCATGATTGATCTTCTTGCCCGTGCCAAAAAGTTTGCGGATGCTGAGAAGATGATAATGGAAATGCCATTTAGCCTTAGTTCAGTCGGTTGGACTTCCTTGCTTGGTGCTTGTAGGACACATGGAAATATGGACCTTGGAGCAAAAGCAGCCAAAGAGATACTCCATCTGACTCCTTTCAATGCATCAGCACCTGTGGTGCTCTCAAATATGTATGCCAGTGCTGGCAAGTGGGAAGAGGCTGCAAAAGTAAGGAAGCTCATGAGGGATCGGGGGATTAGAAAGAAGCCTGGGTGCAGCTGGATCGAGCTTGGAAGAATAGTACATGTATTTGTTGCCAATGATGTCTCGCATCCTAGAATCAGAGAAGTACACCTGTTCTTGGATTCAATGTTACACAAAATGGTGCTTGCAGGCTACGTGCCGGATGTGAGATGGGCCTTGGCAAAAGATCAGGCAGCAGAAGGCGAGACTAGGTTGAGGCATCACAGTGAAAAGCTTGCTGTGGCCTTTGGTTTAATTAGCACAAAAGAAGGAGAGCCTATACTCGTGATGAAAAACCTAAGGATATGCGGAGACTGTCATAATGCCATCAAGATCATATCTTCACTTACTAGCAGGGAGATCACTGTCAGAGATGCACACCGGTTCCATTGCTTTTCCAATGGAATCTGCTCCTGTGGAGATTATTGGTGAAAAAGTAGTGCTCATGAAGTTCACGAGCAAAAAGTACTGATGTTTTGTTCGTGACAAATCTGTTAGGAGTAATGTATTGATTTGGAGATGAGAGCAACTCCTGATGACTTGTTCCTGTCGCAGCAGGCGGAACAAAAAGTACTGAATCGAAGGCCCTCGGGTGAACGGATGTGGGGGCTGCGTATTGGTGGGGGCTGCGTATTGGTGAAAGCCAAAACTAATCTACGCTGACTGACTGATATTCTTGGGATCAAGACAACTCCGGCCCGGACTGGATCCTCGGGCCAGTCTGTTTTCCCTAATAAATAACTCTCAGCTGACCGCGCCGACTGCCGAGTATATTTTCAGGGATCATATTTTCAGAATACATTGTCAGTACATGTGTGCACCAGGCAGTGCTGGGTGACTAGGTCTGGTAGTTGATTGTTGTGGATCTCAGTTCCTCTGCCCATGCATGTTTCACATGGGTCGGTTTGGTTACCTGAATAGTCGAGCTAGGGCTCGTAGAGGAAAACAAGCTTATTATAATCAGACTGATCACCTACAAGATAATCTATTTGGTTGGTTATATATAATGAGATATTTAATTTATTTAAACATATTTTAATAGTCTATATTTTAGCTTTAAATATTTTATTCTACTTTAATATATACTAATTTACTTTAAAATAAAATAATTAATTACTAATACTATCATTAGCTAATCTCATTTTGCATCCCGTGAGCCTGGCTCCGGAGAAAAGGATTTCATTCTCGTTTCGTGGGAGCCAGGCTCACTCGCTCCTTTTGGCTCAGCAGAGCCTGGCCACACCGTCGACCCAGGCAACCAATCAGATGGAGAACACATGCGGTGAAACTGGACGCAGCTCGTGCAGCGTCCAAACACTTGGATATTAGGCCCTTTTCAAGAACCTTGTCAAGAAAAGGCGCCAGCTTGTTTCGATCGGAGGTGGAATTAGGCCCCTTTGTAACAAAGAAAAAAAAATGAAAGAATTTCATAGGACATTAACTCCATGGGAGAATTTCAACGGAGGCCTTTGTATTATAGGATTGAGACTCTAAATTTTCTATGAAATTCATATAGGATAGCTTCATTTTAATAATGAGGTCCGACCTCATGGGAAATTCCTTCTATCTCTTTCCCATCTAGTAATTTTTATATTTTTCTGCGTATCCAAACACTTGAGCTTCTTTTACAACGTAGAAATTTCACAAAAATCTTATAAAATTTTTATATAAATC
>BCLF01000043.1:948576-962927 GCA_001602275.1 Zoysia japonica
AAAAAAAATAAAAAATAAAAAAATTCTCGCATAAGGCCTTAGTAAGCACGACCAAAGTGCTACCAAGGAGAGGCTAGCGGAATCGAAGGAGATGAAAACTTTGGTACGTGTCGCCCGCCACCCATCGTGCCGGTACCGTACCGTGACACCCTGAACAGGCTGGAAATCATCCGACAGCTCAACTGCGCATGGCGTGGTCTCTCTTGTTCTCCTCAAAACCCTTTCTTCGTGGCCATCGAAAGGAGACTGGGATTGATAGACAAATCCTAGCGAGGCTCCCCGGCCGGCGTTTCCGTCTCCTTCGCCCACACGTCAGGCGGGCGGCGTGACCCACGACGTGACGCGCGGGAGCAGTCAGGCCGTGCCGTTCGTTCCAAACGCGCACCACCAAAGCCCGCCAGCCAGGCGCAAGCGTAGCGACCCCAGCCAAAGGCTCTGTCCGACCCTGACACCAGGGCATGTTTGAATCTCACGAGATTTTGAGAATTCGGATAAAAACAATCTCATAGATATTCAAATAAATAAAATTTTAAAAAATTATAAAATTTTATATAATCTCATAGATTTTAAATATTATTTAAAATTTTATACCACAATGCATATCAATATGTTTAAATTGATAAAATATCGTAATTTAAATAGTTGAGATTTTAAATTTATAAAATTTGAATTTTAAAATTAAAAAATCTTGATAAAATCTTCAAATTTAAATAGGTGAAATTTTTATAATCCAAAAATCTAGAATTCGGATTGTGGGATTCAAACTCTACCCAAATCAACGCCATCAACATATTAGCGCCACATCTTTATCAACTCCCGCTTCCTGCTGTCCCGCATCGATTGCCTTCCCAGTTCCCACGAGCGAATTCCGGAACCCCCAATCCACGTCCACGCAAACAAAACTCCTCCCAATTCCGAGTTCCCCTCTCGCGCCCGGCGGGCCGCGGTTGGATTCGATTCGCCGTCGAGCCGTCCTCCCGTACCCTTCCTCGATTCGAGCCGACCAGAAGCGAAGGGAAGGGAAGTGGGGAGGAGCGAGGAGCATGAGCTTCCAGGACCTGGAGGCGGGCCCTGTCCGCGGCGCGCCGCGGCGGAACGGCCGGGCCGCCGGGGGCGGCGCGTCGCAGGCCGTCGCGTCGGGCGTCTTCCAGATCAACACGGCCGTCGCCACGTTCCAGCGCCTCGTCAACACGCTCGGGACGCCGAAGGACACGCCGGACCTCCGAGACAGGATGTGCGTCGCATCCCCTAACCACCTACCCACCCCGCCCATCTCTGTCTGGGTCGCCGATTCGAATTTTCGCAGTTTCTGCCCTGGTTTTGGTTTGATCCGTGCGCGGAATTCGGAGATGGTTCCGCGGTCGCGGTTGCGATCTCGATTTAGGCATCGTCTATGTGGCGGATGGGTCGATGCCTGTCGCTGCGGGTTTCTTAGGGCGTAATTTCCCCCATTTTTCTGTCCTAGATAGATTGCATGCGTATTCAGCGTTCCCACCGTCTACATTACCATGCCTGGTTCATGCTTCTCTGGTTGCCTTCACGGCACCACAGGTTGGATTGGTCGAATCAAGCGGTCCCGCAACATACTTTTAGGCCCCCTTTGGAACCCAGGAATTTCACAGGAATCTTAAAAGGAATTTCATAGGATTCAGTTCAATTTCACAGAAAAAATGCAGGAAACAGGAAAAATTCCCGCGTTCCAAAGGAGGCCTTAGATTCTGTAGTGGGTCTTAAATCGATTTTAATGCGACACCAGTTCTAACAATTTGATTCAAAACTCCCAGCGATCTAGACATGCTGTGTTAGGCCTGGCTATTACTAATAATATTCATTTGCAGGGTATGGGCTACATTAGTTTGCTTAATATTGCTGATTGATTCTTATGGCTGACTGACAACTGGTTGCTTTCACGTGCAGACATAAGACACGGCAACAGATAACCCAACTCGTTAAGGATACATCAGACAAGCTTAAACAAGCTAGTGAGGCAGATCATCGTGTTGAAGTCAGCGTATGTGTCTAACTGTACACTTGCATGAGCTTTGTTGTTGGTTTATCTGATACTGCTTTGCTCACATGCATGGTTACAAGCACTTCTGTGCTTGCGCTGAAAATGTTCTTTAATTCTCTCAACCCATGTCAACTTTCATATGCTCCTCATGGTTTATTCGCATTGTGTGACAATACAAAAAACTGCAAGGAAGTCTTGGATTTCATGTGTTGCGAAGCAATATTTGTAACCTAAATTTATCATATCAGCTGTTGCGTGTATTATCCTACAAGTACTTTCTTGGGACAATTTGCATTTCACACATGTGTTGGTAAGTCTTTTTTTTTGTTACAAAAATTGGGTTCATGACTATGGATTGAACTGCAGGCTACCAAGAAGATTGCTGATGCTAAGCTAGCTAAGGATTTCCAAGCTGTACTAAAAGAGTTCCAAAAAGCTCAACGGTTGGCAGTAGAGAGAGAAGCTGCATATGCACCTTTTGTTTCTCAAGCAGGATTGCCACAGAGGTGATTTCTTGCTTAGCTGTGCCTGCACTGTTGACATATTATATTATATGTTTTAATTCACACCAAATTTTTTATCTTATAAATTAAATACTCAAGTGTTCTGATATTAGAATGTCTATAAATTCTACTGCATGTAGCATCTATGTCCCTCACGTAGGCTAATAGAAGTCCAATGAATGAAATGGGTGAAGATTTCCTGGATCTGTGTGATTCATGATTGATGGACTCTCAAAACCTTTTTGTTTGTTTTTCAAGCATCTGTGATATATCTAAATCAAACCGTTTTATGTGGTTATTCTGTTTCCTGCAAGATACATGGCACTATTAAATTTTAAATCGAAAGTTGCGAAGGAGTAAAAAGCTAATCCAATTCTGACATTGTCATAAATACTGTATTAATTGCATGCTGCTCTGGTAACTTTACTAGAATAGCATTCATACATGATCATTTCTGTGTTTTACATCCCCTTGAACTTTTATGCTGCCTCATCAATATTGTGTCTTTGCCCTGTTTCTAAGGTCCATAATACATGGAGCAACTTGTTTGGTTGACCACCGCACTCTGCTACAATAAACTGAGGGATGCATTAACAAAGTGCTAATATATGATTACCACAGCTTTTGCTTGCTAGCCTTCACATTTTATGTTTACTTTCTGATTTCCACAGCTGGCGTGAACAATTTGGCTACCATTTGACACTAATATTTCTTGTTACTGATTTGTGCCTGAAAATATAGTGTGGTAATGCACTTCCTGATCCACCTTTCACATTTCTTGGATGTGCCTTTTAACATTACAATAATAATACTATTAACTAGTTGGCTCTAGTAGCACTCCTCAAGTCCTAGGTTCGATTCCCCGTGGGAGCGAATTTCAGGCTGGGGTTAAAAAAAATCCACTCGCTGTGTCTCATTTACTCGGTTGAATCGACCCATGGTGGGCGGGCCCTCATGTACGGAGTAGGTCCAAAGCATGGTTTAAGGGCTGAACCATGTGGGGTGGCTCCCCGAGGGTGGGACCAGGGTTCATTGGTTTTCTCGACCTGAGAGGTTGAGCTTCTCTCTTAATAAAAAGCCGTGGGAGCGGTCTTTCCCCCACCGGTCGACCTTTTTTTTAATAAAAAAAAGTGTATTAAAGCTTCTTCACCATGTGGATACCATTTGGTTAATCTAATGTGGATGGTTGTTTGCAGCTATAACTCCAGCGAGTTGAATAATGGTGCTGATAATTTTGCTGAGCAGCGCGCACAGCTCCTTGAATCAAGAAGGTGAGTTCACAATCCAGCATATATTATTTTGTATAGTTTTGTTTGCTCTGTACACTACGTATATGCTGCTACTTGGAATTTGAACTTTTTTTATGTGTTATTCTTTTACCGTAGGCAAGAGCTAGTCTTCTTGGATAACGAAATTGTATTTAATGAGGCCATCATTGAGGAGAGGGATCAGGGAATACAAGAGATTCAGCACCAAATTACTGAAGTAAATGAAATCTTCAAAGATCTTGCTGTCCTAGTTCACGATCAAGGAGCAGTGATTGGTATGTGATGACAGATGAAATATCTGCTTTTGCTGCACTCAAGCACATTGATTCTTTATTTCACCAGTTTTATTAATTGTATTTCTTTGATTCAGATGACATCGATTCCCATATAGACAATGCCACGGCATCGACTACACAGGCAAAAGGCCAGCTCTTAAGAGCAGCTAAAACTCAAAAGTCAAACTCTTCTCTGGTACTATCAGCAACTCTTTGACACGCTGCTAATATCGTCAATCTTCAGTTGTTCTTAATCAGTATGCCTTAAATTTTGTTCCTACAGATATGCTTGTTGCTGGTTATCTTCGGGGTGGTCCTGCTCATAGTGATAATAGTCCTTGCAGCCTAAGCTTGGAAGACCACTTGAGGCCCCCAAATCTGACCAAGCTCAAAGAATTCCTTTTGCTTTGCAGTCAGGAATATATCCTGGTTTCCGCCTGGAGGTTGACGTTATTGTTGTGGCATGGTGGTATATTTGGTGGTCATGTGTCTTCAATTCATGGTTTACATTTGTAGAGGTTCCCTGTTATTACCGCCGCTGCTTAAATGCCCTCTTTGTTTATATATCTGTAATGTGTGAAGAATGCGTGCTGTAGTAGGACAAGGTGATTTGGATCTGTGCCTTGAAGTTCTTTGGTTCCGTGAGAAACTGTTGATACGTATCAACCTGGATTTCTTCTGCTTTTCTTATTACTGGTTGTGGGTGAATTAATCGGTGGTTACTATCTGGCACATTATTCTCTGTGCACGTAGGTTTCATCCAACGTGAATAACTTTGTTAGACCATTATTCTTTGAGACAATGGTGTTCTAGCCACATATTTAAAGTATTATTATAATTCAGTCATTGATTTTCAGATTTTATGATCCAACTATAGCTTTTTGAAAGCTAAGTCTAATTGTACCACAAAGTTTGTTATATGACTAACGGTGTTAACTTTTGACGTGGGAAAAAAAAATTCCCTTCTACAACTGCACTATCGACGGCGGCCATGGCGCCCTTTACGACGACGAGGAGGGGTTGCACCACTACAAGTCATCCACCTTTATGGGCACCGTCGACCTCATCTTCGGCCGCCAGGTCGCTCTACGAGGACTGTAACATCGTCTCCACGAACAAGGACACGGGCGTCGTGGCCATAACACCTAAATACTCCTACCGTTTCGCTCCCGGTGAGAGCAGCTTCTCCTTCAAGACCTGCAACATTAAGGGGGCATTACCAGCCCACACCTTTCATACTCTCATACACTGAGATTGACAAGGTTCTTTCGCCCCTAACGTACGACCGGGGGAGCATCATGACGCCGAATACGAGGTAATTAACATCTTTCTTATCTCTGCATGCGTGTTCCTTAACTTCGGGTACTTAGCGTTAACAATTAGCTAGCTAGTGATTTTTTTTTCACTCCTGCTGCAGGGTGCTGTTTTATGGCAGTTTCAAATGCTTTGGATCAGGGCTGGAAGAATCACCGACCACTAGTCTCAAGTATGGCGACGCCCTGCCTTTCATCGGGACACATTTCATTGCTGGCGACTCGTGGATACTGTCCATACCACCTGCAGATGGAGAAAACATAGAACCAACAAAGTACTGAACGCACGCATTTATATAATCTACTAGATTGTGCCTGTGGACACCTCAATACACCTTGAGGTTAATTGGAGGCTTGGAGCTACGTATATCTTTGTATGAAAACGTGTGCATTTCTTTCAGTTTTCCCTTGATTTTTTGTATTTGAGTTTTCATATATAAACCAAGCATAACACAGGCTATTATAGTACTTTTTTCTTTGTTGAGACAGTTCTCCGTGACAGTAGGTTTTGTTCCATCGCTAAGCTGCTGCCGTGCGTATGTATTTCTAAGCTGGACTTGTGCATAATATATACTTACATCAGTTTCAAAATATAAGTATTTTTAAGTTTAGTCAAAGTCAAATTCTTTTAACTTTAACTTAATAATATTTAAAAAATTACATACTTTTTAATCTAAAAATATATTTTTTATCAAACCTTATTTCATGATGAATCTAAAAAATATAAACTTTATATAATAAAATATCATTAATTCTTTATTATTAATGATCAACCTAATAAAGTTTGACTTTGACTAAACGTAAAAATGCTTATACTATTTTAGAACGGAGAGACTATTGCGAGTTAGTAATACCAACAGTTCTGACACTGATTCCCTAGCTAGTCCCTTAGGAACTCCAGTGGCCATATACGCAAGCTGAATGAATTAAAAACATCACAGCTTGCAAAATGGATAGGCCTATCTATCCACACACACACCCGGCAAACCTGGCCCAAACTAATCCCTGCTTAAGGCCTTCTGAAGTTCAGATGGATAATCACCAAACTGGGCAACAGTGGGACGATGCATTTTGAAGACGTAAACCACCGGCGCCGAAACTTGCATCCCTCTTGGATATCTTGGGTTGTCAGCAAACCATCCTAGAGTTGCTTCATCAAACATAAATGATTCAATGAGGAAAAAGAGGCATTCCCTTGCCATTCTTTCCGCCTGAAAAATAAACAGAAGAAGAAATCAAACCTTACAGTTCAAAGCAATGTCACCTAATGATTACAAAGGAAATTATTTGGAACGGGCATTCGAACCTAAAATATTAAATAAGATTCAAAGGTGCCAAATCAGATCGACAAGATAATGATTCACCAAAGCAAAACAATATATTACTACAATTTAAACTTGCTAAAAAACCTTACCTGTAAGTAAATGAATTTAGTGTTTTTAATGATCAAGATGACCTGCGGATCAAACAGAGGTTCTGACAAGATCTTGATAGCCATTCGTTCAAGAAACTTCTGCAAGAGAACCTGCTCATTGACTGACTCATCGTTATCAAAATCACTAAACCAAAAAACATGTTGCACTTCAGTCCAGGGAACTGGTAGTTTATGTGCACGCCCAATGATTAGAAGAGATGGATCAGCCAAATTTCCAAGTATCTTGAGACCCTTTTGAGCTGACTCAATGGGCGGCACACTTGGGGTGCATGCAACAATCTTACAGGCATCATAATACTGACAAAGCTTAGAGGAGAATTCTAGGACTTTATCATTCATGACAAGAATATGTCCATTTCCATTAGCAGGAAGCAATTTTGTATAACAAAGTGAAGTAGCTCGGCCCTCTTGAGAGGATATTCCAGATTTGATAGATGAAGAGATCAAAGAGCCACAATCGTGTGAATAACAAGAGTTGCCATTTTTACAACCCTGATACAAGATACCATATCAGAAAAGTGTCAGTATGGATAAGCATGAGGGGCATCATTATCTGATGTAACTAAGTAGTCAGCATAGATTAATGTCAAAGGGCAGTCCAGTGCACGTAACTCGCTTGCGAAGGATCCACATAAGTGTCCAACCACTTTGGTTCCTTTGTATGCAGCCTTTCCCTGCATCTCAGCAAGAGGCTGTTTCCTGGACTCAAACGCATGAACTCAAAGTCACAAGGCAACAGTTTTACTGCTGTGCCAGGGCTCCCCTTCATCATAAAAGTCAAACAAATATACAATCTATGCATCCTAACAAAGCATTGTTTTCTGATTGTCATTTGACGAAAATTTTTAATAGTTTATTCAATGTGTGAAACTGAATACATAAATTTATGACAAGTTTCCCTGATATAACCCAAATTGACATAAACTGAGGATTAAAAACTAGAACGCAAAGAGACCAGCAAATAAAATGTGAAACAATATCATACCTGTAATGTGAGGAAGAATTTGCATACAGGTTTGGGAGCACTAGATGAATGAGAAAACTGGCATGCCAATCCTTTATTGCATGATCCATTAGCAAAGAATACACAGCCCTGAGTTTCAAATGCTGGCCGGACAGAACCACGTCGCCGTCTCCTATTAGGAACTGTCTTTTCCTCGATATGCTGCATCTTTACCTGTGAACCAGTTAGCAGTTATGGGTCATGGAGAACAAAATCACTCTACTTCAGTTTACATATAAAGATAATCTGAGTACACAAAAAAATTATATAGTTAAACATACCTCCTTCACAAGTGTCTTAAATGTTTCAACAATGGTGACATTCCCAAAATCAGTTTGTGAAACATATGGGGCTGTAGCACACTTCTCATGTGAATCATTCTGCAAATTCCCCGCATCTAACGAGAAAGTATCATTATCCTCCTCTAGCAGTATTTCATGATGATGGCAAGTGCGAATGAATTCAGAGGGCTGAAAATATGTAGGAGGATTGATTTTGACAAGAAAATTAGGCCTAAACCGATGCAGTTGCCTCATTACATCATCATCTGTTCAAAAAGACGAGTTAACTACATCAGATATATTATGATACACTATGGGGAAATATTTCAGATTCCTACAAGAAGACCCTCACACCACTAAGAAAATTTGGTATGAAACTATGATAAATAAACTACAGGGAAACTATATATCATGTACATTTCATCGATGAATACAGGAAGATGAACATGACAATAACAGCAAGTGAATAAGGATCTATGATGTCCAATGATAAAATATCAAATATTATTGACAACAACAGCAGGTGAATAAGGCTCTATGATGTACAGTGATAAAATATCAAAATATTATTAGCATTATCTACTTTCACAAATCCCAAGAGGCAATCCCATAAAATTTTACAATGTACTCCCTCGCTCCATATTACTTGTCATCCTAACATGTTCTAGTTTTCCCAATTTACTTGTCATCCTCGCATCACAATACAACTTTCTCTATTCCCAATGCATCTCTATCTCTATCCTCCTCGTTTTCAGTACATCCCACCTTTTTACCCCTTTCTAATTCCTGTGTCCAAATATAAAATGACAAATAAAAAGGGACAGAGGGAGTACATGCAAAAGGACATACATATGTCAGAAATGTTCTTAAGTGCTGCAGGGGTGAGATTATGAGCTGCGCACCACTCCTCTTCAGGTTTAGCAAGGCAGGTATGTGATCCTTTCGGTTCTTCAGTTTTCACCACTTCTTTCAGATATTCCAGCCAATGCTTATCCTGAAACATATGGTGAAAATCGATTAAGACAGACAACAAATATTCAAGTGCATTTGAAGACACAACAAAACTGATCCTAGCAACTCTATGCGCTGGGAAAAAACTACGTGCAGCATTTAAACCTCCCATGAAGTAAATTTATTCTAATATGTTATACATCTTATCATAACAACAGATTGAGAGTTCCAGTTATCAACATTTTCCCTTAAAAACACTTGCAAATGCCTAAAATTCCTCAACATGCAAAGGGATTGTTACAAGATATACCTTAAACACAGGCTCCCAAAATTGAAATGCACAAAGATTTCCAATGGTTGTAGCTTCCTTTTTGCCAATCTGTGCACTAATACTTTCCTTGAAGTAATTATCTCTGTACTTCTGGCACTGTAAAACATGCCAGGATATTATTAACACAACGTTGTGAACAGGAAGGAATAACTCATGACACTATTAAAACATACCAGTGATTGATAGCCAAATGGTTGAAGAATAGGAAGTGGTTGGATATCCAACATAATGCTTATCAGAATTCCTTCATGGAGAAGGCCAAGCTCACCAAATTTCAGTGCAAGAACAGAAGAATCAAATGACAATGGCAAACTATTGAGCAAATAGCCATAAAAAGTGGGCTCATAGCGTCCAGAACTTGTCTTATCCAATGCATGAATTTGAACAAGCAAGTCTAGTGCGTCTTCAATAGCATCTGGATCTGGTGGGCTAACTTTTTGCAGCAGCACTGAAAGAAAGGAAAATGAGTTCTATCATATATGTAAATAAGTATCAAAATGCTTACCATTAGAAGTTTTAAGATTAATCACACAAGCATGCTATTTCTTCACCAAAAGTATATCTGGTGTGATGTTTTGCTTGATTTTGGGTTAATTATAAAGTTCATGAACAAAATTGTACTCAAGTTGAAAAGTGCCCGAGCCATGACATATCCAATGACCAGTAGTAAGCTAGAAACAAGCAATGGGCACTGTAAACAATATGTTTTTTTTTTTGCGACTGCTGCAAACAATATGTTTGTGAAATTAAAAAGACAAGGAAAAACATGAACTGAAGCTTTATTAACTGCAAAAACAAAAAAACAAAAAAGATTTACCACTAGGGTCATTCATAGATCTGGGCAGTGCACAGCAAACCATGAGCACTTGCTCCCTTAAGGACAGTCTTAAAATGGCAGGTTCTTCATGATCATTTAAACTGTTATAGAATTTTCCAGTTACCAATCGATAAATCAGACCATCACATGTTCGGCCTGTCCTGCCTTTCCGCTACTCAGCCTAGGAAAATATTGAAGAATAGTTAGCAAAGGTTAGACTTCAGTGTCAAAAGCTTGATCAAAGCAAACACCAGCCTCTGTGGGTTACTTACCTGAGACTGGGAAATCCATACAAGCCTAGATGAATCTGTTTTCCTCACTGCATCCCAATAAACCTGCAATGATCTACAAGAGTCGATAACATATGCAACTCCAGGGATAGTAACAGATGACTCAGCAATGTTCGTCCCCAGTATCACCTGACAAAAAAGAATAGTACAAGCTTAGATATAAGGATGTTTCATTGCAATATTTGAGGTAACAGCCCAGGTCCAAATACGGCTCATGCCCACACACACGCTGCCTGGGTCACATCTACACAGCAATCCGCTTACGCTTTCATCCTCGCTTCGCGTAAAAGGGTTAACCTGGGGTTACTATCCTTTGAGTCACTGGTTATTTAAGTTGGTCTATCCCTCTTTGAACGACCAAGGTGGGACTATTTCTCATGGTTTACCCACACCACAAGCTATGGGAATTAGGCATTTTTCCATGGGCCTCACAGTATAAGTCATGTAAATATTTGGTAACAGGATATGTATATAAGCCATGTAATATTTAGGTAACATGGTGCTTTATCTAAGTTTCTGCATTTTTAAGTGCAATTAAAATTTTAGAGTACCCTTATGCCCAGTGATACAACCCAAGATTATTAAATATATGTAGTTCTCGCTGCCTACAATCCAAGTTTCGTGAGTTCATGATTAACACAAAAGGCACATAATAGGCTAGAAGTTAACTGACGATAAGTGAGATATGTAATAAACATTATCAGTGCTGAAATGTTGTAGAATCCATGTTATCTAAATTTGCAAATAATGATAGTGACACATAATAATCAGCAATTCCAAACAATCCACATATAGACTTTCCATTTCCACAAAGAAATACATATGTACTAATGTACATGTCCACACCTTATTAGTAGGCTCGTGACAGGTATTCCACTAAACAGCTTGGAAGTAGAAGCAAGTCTTTAAAGGTAGGTATGAAATTTGACGAGTACGGTAGAAATATAGGGGCTTGTACCTTACGGTAAGACTTTGAGATCTTCATGGCTTGAAGTGCTTCCTCAGTGTCAATGCTGCGATGAAGAATATGTACCTTAAAGGTTGAACTAAGAGCCAGAAGACGGATCCATTGCTGTTCCAATGCATAGTATGTAGGAAGAAAAACCAAAATACTCTTGCTGATGTCTGGTTCCCTTCGGTGTATATGCAACAATAACTTATGGATAAGTTCATAAACATCATAATTAAGATCAGCATCAGCAGAAGCAGTCGGTCCATTGCAATATTTTGTTGAAAGTGATTGGGAATCTATACTGAGAATATCAGCAATCTGAAAAAGATGAATTGCAATATACAATAATTAACAATGAGGGATCAATTCAATCTTAAAAGGAAAATTTGAACATCACAAATAGGGAGATAGAATAGAAACAAAATTAATGAAGGTAAGGAAACCAACAAGTATATGAATCATATGCATGTTTAATAAGGGATAAACAATGTAGTTTGTGAAAATAACCTTTATGAAGGTTCAGACATACAACATTAAATTTGGCATCAAAATCTGCAGGTTAACAAACTGCAACATATTTCGTAATCAGATATCCAATCAATTTGAAGGCTCATCATGCAAATTACTAGCTCATTATAAGTTTCAAACCATAAGAACAAAGATAATTACCACAATCTTAAAGCAATCACAATAATTACCTGCTCCAGGTATAGGACTTTCCTCTGAAAAATGCTTGTATGTGGACTGCATGGAATGGCAATCACTTCAACTCTTTCACCCCTACCTATGTCTCTAAAATATTCCTTGTACCTTGTAATGTCAACAGTGGCAGACATCAATACTAACCTGCCCAAAGTGACAAGGCATGTTATAGCAGTCACTTGAAAGGCTGTTACTTTGAGATAAAAACCATTACTGCTAAATGTTACTACCTCCGTCCCATTTTATAAGTCGTTTTGGGTGTGGGCACGGGAATTAAGAAGAGTGGAAAATGTGGGATGTACGGAAAACGAGGAAGATAGAGATAAGAAGTATTGGGGAAAGTGTCTCAAGAAGTGAGAATGACTTATAATTTGAGAAAACTGAGGAAGTCTAGAATGACTTATAATTTGGGATGGAGGGAGTATAACATTGGATATCATTGACTAATGGAAATTATTCTAATGCTTACCTCTGATCACTCTTTTTCATACAAAAATGCTTGATACCAGCAAGGATAAGATCGGATTCTACAGACCTTTCATGTACTTCATCAAGGATAATAACTTTATACTTCGACAACGCAGCAACTCCCCTGTCACACATTTGCTCCAATACTACAGCAGCTGTTTTGAATACAATTTTTGACCTGATTCATATATTCAATCAGCAATTTTCCAATGACAAGCGTAACAGGAATCAAGGAAAAAAATCAATAAACAGGGAATGGATCATCTTATTAAACCAGATGGAGCACCAAGAAGGTAAGAAGGCTAAGACACTAGAAACTCAGTGCAAAGAAACTAGTATAGTGCCATGTGCAACAGTAATAAACATTGCATTAAGTACTAGGTTGTCAATGTGTGCGAATATGTTAAGGAAAATTTTAAATAAGAAATTACACATTGCCAAAATACCACTCTGGCACTCTGTGTCAATGGCATGTGCAAGTATGCCTTGCCTGTCATTGATCTAGTTCAGTTGCATATTTCGTAAAACTTTTCAGATGACAGACACTTTGGCAAGATAAATTGTGCGTTCTTCAGTCACTAACTGAAAGGGTATGATCCATGTAACAATTACAGGCAATACAGTAACGATGGCACATTAGATATTGACAGATTAATTTGTCTCTATACACAAAATTGCTGTAGTCACAATAACAATATAATGATCTTTTTATAGTAGTTTCGAAAGATGGTAAAACAATGACAAAAACAATTTGTACATTACCAAATACTATATGAGAAACTCCTAACTGTGCCAAAAAAGTTAAAACAGGAATGCTTAGAATATGGTAGAAGCTAGATGAAAAATGATGTACTGTTGGACAAACCCTGAAGGACATTTTTTTCTAAGGTCTATATTGGTCATACGTACAGGCTCGTGTAAATATGGGCTTAGAAATGCCAAATGAGTCAAAATATTATCAGTAATGACTAGCATACTCCAAATATTTAGTCAAGAGAGATCACTAAAATCTAACGCATTCAAACAACATGATCATCTAAGCTTGATGTCCTGCTTTGAATCCTTCAACAAATGCAGCCAATCTCCAACTGTTAGTTTAATTAAGTAAAGCTTACAACATGCTACTGACGACTTGATCTTCCAGGTGTAAATACAGTCAGCTAAGCATACACTAAGAGCGGAACACTGCATGACAATGCTCAGTGAGAACAGTAGTAAAAGTACAACAATATGACAATGCATCTATCTACAACATAGAGGCAAAACCATGACATTGGACAGCGGTTACTGAAGTACCTTTTATCATTGAGATCTGACACATTTGAGTGTCCTATATGATATCCAACCTCCTCACCAAGCTCCCAATTGCGAGATTCAGCTATTGCTCGAGCAATGGTTACCACTGCAAATCTTCTAGGCTGTGTGCATAGAATGGGCTCCATATTTTCTTCTAAGAGGTATTGTGGGACTAGTGAACTCTTCCCTAAAATGAAACAAGTATAAGATTTTTCAATTCTTGCCATCAAATATGTTGGCCTTTCAATCCTTGAAAATCCATAAGCCTTTCATTCGGTAACACTAAATATGTTTTTCCCTCCAAAACATACCATTTCTTCAAGTTTTAACATTTTTGCTGTTTTATATTGTGTTAAGGAGAAACATAATGCAAGTTGCGGTGATGCTACGTACCAGTATAATAAACGCAATATAATAAAAATAATGTAGTATTGCACAGTATAATAAACGCAATA
>BCLF01000043.1:966054-976464 GCA_001602275.1 Zoysia japonica
CTCTAATTTGATGGAGATGGAGATAGCTAAATTTTAGATAATGATATAGATATTTGTTGGACTTTTTTTTACCTAAGTACTTAAATTAATGTTGAGATATTTGGTTTAAGTATAAGGATTGTTTGTTAAGTCTCCACTTGCCTACCAAAATTGCTTTGGCTTTATATTATGTGTGAAACAGTATTTTTAAGCTTATGTTTATTTGTTCTAGCTTAACTAGAAAATCGTTCACAAAGTGGATTCTCAATGATGGTGCTGGCAATTTTATGTCACGTCTGCGATGGGACATCAGCTGATAAGAGGTTTATGCTCATTATACAAACCGAAGCACCTGCATAAAAGTAATGCTAAAAAAAGCACCTCCATAAGTTTATACCAAAAGAATTCCAAGTGCATTCATTCTAATTTTGTTTTTGTTTTTTTTACTTCTTGTGACTTCAATTATATGTGTAATGAACAATCGAAAAGAACAGTGTCACATCTATAAACGCACGCATGTACACCTAGCGTTATGAACATTTCAGAGTTTTTGAACTGCCCTGTCTCAAAGTTGATAAAGTCATGTCATCTGTCCCCGTACTTAAAAACAAACATACGGAGTATACTCCCTCTGTCTAACATCGTAAGCACTTGAAGAATTTTTATTTTGTCCAACAATATAAGCATTTTAAAAGTGTGAACATAATAAATAAAGTGTAGTTGTAGTTGAATGGTGAAAAATATTTTGTGTGATAAAAATAAAAATATGATAGTTTTTCATTACATCTTTATTTTATACTTAATGCAAAAAGTAAGAATACTTATATTTCGAATGGCGTGAATATGTTTTAACTTCGAGACTTGAACCTATACGAAGTGGTGCAACAAACTGATCTTGGTGAACTTGACACCGTGATACAATGAGAAATACTGGATAAAAAGACTGTGCCTTTGATTTCTATACGTATGATTTCGCATCGTAGACCCAGCCTAAACAGATACTCCTTTGTTCTTTAAATTGATATTATCGTAACTGCAAATATTAATTTTAACTATTTATCTTATTAAAAACATAATTTAAATTTAAAAATTATAAATTGTAGTTCGAATACTTTTGACGATAAAGCAAATTATAACAAAATATATAAATTTTTTTTTAATAAAACAAATAGTTAAAGTTAATATTTGCAATCAATGATGATATCAATTTGAGAACGAAGAGAGTACACATCAAACATAAAACGTGGAGATGAGTGGTAGGTATGTGTTCCGCTTCTAAACTTTATTCATAAAATTGAGATTCCCTACTTAACTTTGAAGTCACGCTGAGCCAGGTAGCGTGGGTAGCTCACATTTCAGCTAACATAATTTTGAAATCACAAAGGTAAAAGATCCTGATTAAAAAAATTGAGAAAAAAAAAAGCGCTGGCCTCGACGTGAATGCAAGGATACGAGATCGGCCAGAGCTTGACCGATAGCGAAGAAAAAAAGTTAGCATTACATGCGATAAATAAAGATTTTTAAAAATTATCAAATTTAATTTAAAATAAATTTGAATCGTTGATCTGTTAAATTTAACAGCTCTTAAATATCACCTGATTAACCTGATTATCCGACAGCGGAAGGCGCTGTTGCAAAAGATCGCGGAGGGCGGAACCTTTTCTTCCCTAATCTCGTCGTACACACTCATCGCACCTGGTTGTTGGCACAGCGTGTGTGTGGCTGTCCGTCGTGTGGATAGCGTGGCCGCCCCAGTTCGTCCTCGTCTCGTCCCGTGAACGGAGGAGATGACGGCTCATCGGTTGCGCGGGCACCTTGCTCTGTTCGTCGTCCTCGCCGTGGTCATCGGCACCGAGGGAGGATCGCCGGCGGGGAGCGGCGACGGCGACCTGGGCGGGGTGTTGAGCAGAGACGACTTCCCCACGGGGTTCGCGTTCGGCGCCGGCACGTCGGCTTACCAAGTGAGTGTTTCTCTCTTTCCTTTTTGGCCCGCTGCGTCAGATGCTATCCGAATCCGATGCCATTGCTCTTCGATGCACCGTTGGTCGATTACGATAGGTGTTAATTATGGTGTGAACGGCATGGAATTCTTTCGACCAGCACTCACAGCAGTCAGTGTCACTTTACTTGGTTGTGTGATCAAGCAAGCTGACGTTCCCGTTTATTGCTGTGTTCATGTTTCAGTGGGAGGGCGCGGCGGCGGAGGACGGCAGGACACCCAGCGTCTGGGACACCTTTGCTCACGCCGGTACGTATCGAAATCCGGCTGGGCCATCGCCATGAACGCTTCGCTTCCTTTAGTTAGCGAAGCACTAGGAACGTGGGCCGTCGGATCAGACAGCCCAGGCACGAAACGCACCGGAGCATCTCCCTCCTCCGAGAGCCCCATTCCACCGCCATGCTCATCTGGACGCGGCGGCGGCGCCAACGCCGCACTCCCATCCCCGATGCCTCCCCGCCTGCTGTGTTGGCGACCTGACTGACCACGCACGAACCCGTGGCTTAGCTTCCGCCGCTTTACCGCCGAAGACCATTGCGCAGCTCTTGACCACCACGGTTTCACCAGGCACCGCTCCCTTTCTCGGGGCCCGGCAGGCGGCAGCTGACGCCCCCACTGCCCCAAGGGCACGGCCGCAGCCTATTGCCGGGCAAGAGGGCGGTGAACTGGAAAGGTTCTCTGAATCTCTGATACTGTAATCCGTATGAAAAAGGGTGCCAACTCACAAAAAACATTCCGGAAATTGGAACTATCATCCCTTGCAATGCACCTGGCTCCTCGTTATTTGAACCAGCATTGATTTCCATGCCTGTCATAGTGTTGTTACTTGCTGCAAATGGGGTGCTTTCTCATGCCATGCTGTCCTAGAGCAAGAATGGGCCGATTATACTCAAGTGACAGCGTTTACAGTGAAATTGATAGGATGTTCAGGGACGGAATTATTCTAATTACCTGAAGTATGCTGTGAACATGAGCACCAGATATTTTATTTCGTATTTCAAGTTTTGCATTTGGGTAAATCCTTAACGCTTATGCATCCTGGCATATTTTCTGCAATACAGGTCATTTTCCGGGAAATGGTGATGTAGCAGCCGACGGTTACCACAAGTACAAGGTATGTTTCTTATATATGGTTCATCCAGTTTTAGTTGGGTGCTACTATGTGACATGTTGCAGCACAAATGCTCCTTCGTTGATAAGGAACCTCTGCATCTATAGGCTGTAGCAGGGATGTCACCAAGAACTGGCCCAATTGTTTTACGGTAGGACATTAGGTTAGATGGATAAAGAAGGGAGAACGATATGTAGTTTGTCAACTCAAAGATTTGATGTACATCAGCAGAACAGCATTTTATCAGAAGAAATAATATAATTTTAGCCCGGTTTGCCAATTTGTAAAATGTACCAATGCCAGATCTGTCAAGAATGGGAAATGATCTTAGATCCAGTTAAAAGATAAAATGCTACACTGCATACTAATGTCTGCTTATCATTTCTTACTTTTGTTGTAGGAGGATGTGAAACTAATGAAGGAGATAGGAATGAATGCATATAGGTTCTCTATCTCTTGGGCAAGGCTTATTCCTAGTATGATGTTGTTAAACTTGAATTTAATTTACATTTCTTTTGTTGATTTTCATAAAAACCTTGAAAGTCAAACCTTGATCACCTTTTACATTTATGTAGATGGCAGAGGAGAAGTCAATCCGAAAGGATTGTTGTACTACAATGATCTCATCAATGAACTCGTTGAGTATGGTAATAGTCTATCTAGTTGTTTATTATCTGCTTCCTCTTAGCATCATGAAGACTGAATATCACTCCTATTACATATGTATGCTCAGGTTAATATGCTCTAAGCATAATTGTCTCCCTAAGATAAGTGAAGATTTCTTTATTGGTCACACGAAAATTGTGCCATTAGTTTCAATAAGAGCCATGACCTGGCTGAAGCTTGATCAGTTTCTACCCTGCTGAATGACTAGGACTGAGCCCGGGCCTTGAAGCGAACTGTGGCTAAACAGTTCGATCATTTCTGTTTTATAATGTTTATGTTTTCATATTAAACAGTAGATATGTATGTCTAAATAAATTTTGTAGTTTTCTTTTACTTCTATTAGAACTTGTAGCATTTATTGATGAAGGTTTCAGCTGAGGGACGCCTATCATCTCGTTGTTATATCTTGCCAAAATATCATTGCTATTTTCAGTATTAAGTTTCCAGTGGTTTCGCAGGAATTGAACCACATGCCACCCTTTTCCAGTACGATCTTCCTCAAGTCCTTGAAGATGAATATAATGGATGGCTGAGTCCTCAAATTATGTATGCATTTTTTAGTCATCACTCAAGTTTAAATTTATTCTATGGAAGACTGATGGGTTGGACATCGTACTAAATTTTAATACTTATCAAATGCTATATTAACAAGTTTGCTGGTTGTAAAAAAATTTAAAATATAATTATATGATCTGATTTTTTTTTTTTATCGCAGTCACTCACTTTTATCTCTTTTTTTTTTAAGTGCTGATTTTACAGCATATGCAGATGTCTGCTTTAAGGAGTTTGGGGACAGGGTTACAAATTGGACTACTATGAATGAACCTAATGCACTTGCTATTCTTGGTTATGATGGTGGAATTGGGCCACCTGGAAGGTGCTCTGAACCATTTGGCAATTGTTCCAAAGGAAATTCTGTGTATGAACCATACGTTGTTGCTCATCATACCTTGTTGGCTCATAGTTCAGCTGTATCATTATACAGGAGAAAGTACCAGGTACATTCTCCTTCTGTACTTGAATATTTGGATATATATATATATTTCTTCTATATGTAGGTTTTATAATGTGGATTGTTAATGGAAATCGATGTTTGAATAAATAAGAAATTGTGATGACTTTTATGCTCTGGAATTTCATATGTGTTTTTCATGTTCATATCTTAAAGCATGTTTCATCAAAGGGTCTCTAGTATTTTCAGTTTCCCTTCTGAACTGCAATATGACGTTGCCCTACAAGTGGCCAAAGATCTTTTTACGTCAATCACTAGACAAAAAAAATACAAGACCTCCGTTAACCAATTGTTAACAACTCTCAGCAATGTTTGTAAATCATGTAGTATTGGACACACCATACCTGAAAATTCACCATATTTCATACCAAATAAAATGTATTGCTGTACTGACCAATAATGATTTTTCGATGCAGGAAAAGCAGCAAGGACTTATTGGCATTAATATATTTATATATGAATTTTTACCATTTACCAACACAACAGAGGACATTACTGCAACCGAGAGAGCACAAGCTTTCTACCTGTGCTGGTATGCTCAATCATCATCCCATTCTGTCCACATCTGTTTCATGCACTGATGGTCGACTTTGGTGGAGAGAATTCTACTAAAGCCAATCAATGGTGATGAATGTTCTACTAAATCCAAATGACAAACAACATGGTTGTTATGAGGCATGAAAAAACGTTCTTTACAAGATAGGGCTGTTTGCATGAAAGATTGCATAGCTTCCTCCCTTTCAAAGATACTATTATCTTTATCTTTGGTTCCTAATTCATCTCAGCTCTCTTGAAACTTAAAAGTACTATGTATTACCATATTATTCATTCACCTGAGAACGAGTTGTTTTGTCCTTGCAGTATACAGATATATGTGCAAGTCCACAACCGTGGAACCTTTTTCACTATTTAACTGCAGTAGATTTGTGTAGATGTTCACTCCAAATTCATAAGACCAACATCTACGTGCATAGCACTTGCAGTGATCAAAAGCTGACCTTTGTTTTTTCTGGTGTTTCTCTGTATTAGGTTCTTGGATCCGCTTTATTATGGAGATTATCCGATTATAATGAAGAAAATTGTTGGTTCCAAGCTGCCGAAATTATCTAGAGTCCATTCTGAACAACTGATAGGAGCCTTTGATTTTATTGGTGTAAATTATTACACCACGATATATGTGAAGGATGATCCACAGACTGCTCCGAGCAACAAAAGAGATTTCATTGTGGATACGTCTGTTAAGTTACTATGTTAGTTCCGACTTCACTTCTTCCAGTGACCTGGTCATTACTCTGTTAAGTCTAATTGTTATTCTTACAGTTTACAACCCGGGGGGGGGGGGGGGGGGGGGGGGGGGGGGGAGGGTGGTTTACAAAATACCATTAGCAAGAATTTCTTGTTTTCCCAAAAGGTGATCATTTTCCATAAAGGGTCATTATTCTGTGTAAGTGTTACTATATATCAACATGATCAAATCATCATGCAATTTTCATTGGTCTGTAAAGTTATAATGTGCTAATTGTTGAAAATGAAATCAACCGATGCTGGTAATGCTTATACTTTATTTTATATTCTATTTTACTGAATAGAAAATTTAAAAATTCTTCTGGGATTAGACTTGCTATTAATTTGTTCAGTCATAAGGTTGCCAATCTATAGATGCGATTCAATTGCGCATAGTTTGGTGTGGTATTGATAAATACTTAAGATCGATAAATTAAGATAAAATAAAGCATGAGGTTGATGCCATAAATGTTTAGTTGTTTTCTCTTCCATCCCCTCTAATAGTATAAGCTAACTAATATATTGCACTTACCCATTTGTTTTCTTGCAGCCATGACTAATTCTGCAACTCAGGTAAAAGAAAATCTTATGCAGAGATTCTTGCATAAATTTATGACTTTGTAGTGCTGATGCATAGTGCTACAAAGTATTATATGCCAGGTTACGGTCTCCAGGGAGTGCTTGAATATTTCAAACAATCTTATGGCAATCCTCCTATCTACATCCATGAGAATGGTACAATTTTCTAATCATTACAGATAATAATAGGCTTGCCGATCTGGTACATCTGTGTATGTATTCAGTGCTTTGTTTTGTGTTTACATAATTGCATTGTTTTTCTCTCTGCAAGATATCCTTGTTAGTCAGCCGAAAGCACATTTCATATTACTGACAAATTTTTTTACCTTAGGTTACCCAATGAGTCAAGATGTTGTATTCGATGATGGCCCTAGGGTGGTATTCTTGAGTGGAAACCTTAAAAGCCTACTGGATTCTGTCAGGTATTACTCCTCGTATTCGTGAGTTACCTTTAGCTAGCCAGTGCTTTTGCAGTTGGAACCGCTTAATGTCATGAAATTTAGTAAGATGGTTATATTGTACATCGACGCTGACAAAGCATTTTCAGCACCGATCATAAAGCTGATAACCTACTGCATGAAACATAGAGTTGTCGTTCCATTTAACAACATATATATATTCAGGAAACAAATTAAAATTATAGTGTACCTATAGTTTTAACACGACACACCTTTTTCTGAAAGAACATGGTTAAGTGGCTAGCCACCACTGTTCGATTGGGATATAATGTCAGAAAACTGTTACAGTGCGACTAGTAATGTACTTGTGGTGTTCCTTGCTCACTTGTCCATTATATAAACTTAGTATTTTCTGAGCCAAGGGCTGATTTATATATAAAAAAATATGACCAGTACCTAAAATGCTTGTATTACTGAAAGTTTCAAAGAAAAGGTCCGAGGGCAAAACAATAGATATGAGTCCAATGTTCAGTGGAAGCTCTACTAATGTATAGAAAGCACACACGAATGTTTAGAGGATATCCCTGTTTAAGGCTGTGCTTGTTATCGCTACAGCTTCCTGGAATCAATAGCAAAATCTACAAGCTGTGAAGGGAGCGATTCTGGGATTGTGAAAATCTGAAAGTAAAATTGTGGAAATTGAAGAAAATCTACGAGCCGTTTGTTTACACAATCGATTTTGCAAGCGGAATCGCTGAAGCGCTAGCGATAACAAACACGGCCTAAAACTCCAGACTTCACCGTTACTTTATCTATACTGAAAGCTGAGCATAGGGAGTGATACAGTTAGTTAGTAGACTCAGTACGGTCCTAAACTTCACAATAGGAACCTTTTGTTTCCCGTTTCTAGGAGTCTTAAATTGATGTTTAAGATAACCTGAGGCATTCTCTTGGCAGGAATGGTTCGAACACCAAGGGCTACTTCGTCTGGTCGCTTATGGATCTGTATGAACTACTCGGTGGCTCCAGTCCTACATATGGACTCTATTATGTGGACTTCACAGACAAGGAACTGAAGAGGTACCCTAGACGTTCTGCAATTTTTTACGCAGAATTTCTGAAGGGAAGAAGAGACGCAACCAAATCGCCAGATAGATCTTCAGATTCCTCGACGTCTGTATCGAGTCTTTAGACAGCAGTAATATGATTGGCATCTTTCTGGAGCAAACCAGAGGTGTTTTTTTCCTTGCCGGGTTACTTTCCTATTGCATCTTATTATACTTACCAGTACTGTGACATTATGACTAACTTGGCCTCTCTTTGGATGATATCCACTTGACCTCAGATGATACCTTTTAGCCAATTGAACAGATTGGCTCATATACTCCAGACATCAGATAAATTGTTTAGAGAACAGACATTATAACCACTTGGCCTCTCTTTGGATGATATCCACTTGACCTCAGATGATACAGTACCTTTTTGCCAATTGAACAGATTAGCTCGTATACTCCAGACATCAGATAAACTGTTTAGAGAACAGAGACAAGTCGCGAGCTGCCGTCTCTTCAGTGTTTAAAATCCCATACAGGCCTAAAAAAGTGGCATTCTCCCATGGGACGACCATTTTCAGCCACGGCCACGGCCCCCACCTGCCAACAAAGGGTGGTACAGATTAGTATCTCTTGAAATCAGGGGAACTTAAAACATAAAGTGGATAGGAAGACGCATACCTTTGTTGCCACCTTTACCGCCAATACCACCCCTTCCGCGGCCACTGCCACCTTTGCCTCCATCATCTTGGCCACGCCCGATGCCTCTGCCTCCAGGTTTAGAACCAATATCTCCTCTTCCTCTTCCGCGACCAACACCTGGCGGCTTCCTATCTGCATTTATAACAGCACGTATTACTCAAATTTGGATTGGCTACCAATTCATTATGAGACAGGCTCTCCAAGAATAGTGTATCTCAATGTTTATTGACTCCTCAAAGTATCAAAGTAACAACAAATAAACTACTGCACATGCGCCATCATCAATACATACAAGACTGTAAAAAGAGAACAATCAGCCTCAATACATTCCAACCTGTAAGAAATATGCACCGATCCATGACGTATTTAGTGCCAGCTGATGTGCCAAAAAACCAATCCATGCTCATGAACTTTCCAATTGAAGACTAGACAAGGTCAAAGTCTACAGTTATGACTTTAGGGAAATGACAAGTTCATCAATCACAACTAATAGAAGACACATGCTTGGGTTGTAACTTGTAACATGCAAACATATGCAATATAAAATATTCATTAATCGCTTCATACCTGATCGACTCTTAGAAGTTTCTTCCTGAACCTTATCAATCACCTGAAGGAGGGTAAAAAGGAAAATGATTCAGATAAGGTCATATACTGGGATTGACTACTTAATGCCAACGTTAACCAAACAAGCTAAAATGGCATGAAGAAAAGAACCATATATAAGAACAATATGAAACTGATAACCATAAGGCACATTTTTATTCCATCAGTTATTGGTCATCATTTATTCCTTTTATTTGCTGGTTACTCCTGAATAATTGTCAAAGTCAAAATAAAATGCTTGTATTATCAAATTCGCTGCAAATCCACGTAGTCAAGCATATACTTGTGCTAAGGCCTGTGCTACTATGGCATCTATTCCCCATAATCTGAATAAATCATTCACATATGCTTCCCTGGAGGAAACATAGTTTAGCATGCATCAAGGTCTAAATAGGACTATCCGATTTGCTAAGGGGTAGGAGAATGTGACTTGCTAGTTTCTTTTATAACTTGACTGACTTGCTAATCAATGTTCTTAAGCACAATTAAATTTTATTTTGATAACCTCCAATAACTACAAAGGACCAAGTACTGTATTGGTCATGTCTCTATTGGTACAATAGGGACTTTATATGCTGAAAACTCAGCTTATCGAATTCCTAACCAATGTACTGGTATTTTTTCAGGCAATGCAATAATGATCGCTGAAGGGCGGTACACATTCTAATAACATGGAAGGAAAAGCAGAACACAAGGATCTAACTAACAAAGTAAACATAAAACAAACACTATCTGAACTCATTATGCCCAAACATTCTTACCTCATCAGGTACTCGAAGATACTTGATGGTGTTTCCCCGGATGTAACACTCTGGCATCCTCCAAAACCTGTCACCATCCTGCAATCCCAAAAATCATAAACCATAGGACGGGGGGTGTTGGGCCGGGGGGAGGGGGGGGGGGGGGTGACAAACTTAAGAACAGATAAAACGGGTGGTCTCTGCAATGTCAATGCCTGATTGTCCACACACCATACCGCAATTTGCAATTTCGTGAATGTTTCCTCTAGAAACAGAGCACAC
>BCLF01000043.1:976477-1045284 GCA_001602275.1 Zoysia japonica
CCCCCCCCCCCCCCCCCCCCCAAAAAAAAAGTCCACTAACGCGCTTAGCAATGCTCACTAAAACTTCTCAAAATATGAAAACGGAGGGCGCGAGATTTCACCTTCGAGGTGCATATAACCTCCCTAAGGTGGATGTTCATCCACGTGTCGCAGTTCACCAGATGCCCGTTGTACGTTTCTCCATTCTTCAGCTCCACGAGCTGAGATCGCAAAAGACTAAACGATTAGAACCAACAGAGCGAGCCCAGACCAAGAATCGCGCACCAAAAGCAGCAACGAAGACTGAACCGAGGCGCCGGGATCTTACCATGGGATGCCCCTGGGCGGTCTTGAGGAGCGAGAGGGGAAGCTGCAAAAGAACAAAAACCGAATCGGATACGCCGACCAGATAACATCGCAGCTCTGGGGACTGAAAGGGGAAGGGAAGGGAAGGGAGGGAGGGGAGGAGGAGAGGCGCACCATCTTCCGCTAGATCCGGGGGTCGAGAACGTCGGATCGCCGGAGGGAGGCGGCGTCGAGAGGGCGCTAAACCCTAGCCTATTCGCAACTATTCGCGGCGAAAAAGGGGAAGGAGGAAGAGCTTGCGAGACGCTGAGTACCACGGGCCGTGTTAAAAATCGCAGGCTTCGGGATGGCCCTTTAAACATGGCCCAGTTCGGCCCAGTATTTCATTTTTTTTATCAAACATCCAGAAATTTGGCCTGTGCCAAACCTTCATGGGAAGTATTATACGGTGTAGTAAATCGGAAGAGAATACGCGTCCAGTCCACTGCGCGATGCACGAGCCTCAACGGGATAAACACCGTCACAGCCTAAGCCCCTGCCTGTTTGTTCGACTTTCGACTTGGTGGCCTGGGATCCTGGGTTCTAGCTTGAGCCTTTCAAGACGACGATGCCGTCGCCGTTGAGATGCGCGCGACCTCCCTCCCGCTTGCGCGGGACGCCGGCGGTCACGGGGCTGCTTGATCACTGTGCAGAGGCCGAGGCCGGCACAAAAACAGAGGAGCCGTGTGGTCGGTGTTCCACAAACACCGTCCACGCCCATGAACCGGGCCAGCACCACAGCGCCGATGCATGCCGTTCCTGCCGCTGCTCGCCGTCGTCCGGATCCGCAGTGAGCCTGTGCAGGCTGCAGCTCCTGCCGGCGATATAGTGACGACGAGGCCGACCGTCGCGCCGCGACCCATGCAGGCCGCTCTGAGAGACTCAGACGGCGCGCCGATGCATATGCCGTTCGGCGGGCTCCGGCGACTTCATGGCGACGCGTGTGTCGTTGCACGCGCACTGCCCGGCCTCTAGGGCCACGAGCAAACCGGTTGCGTATGAGATGGCCCTTGCTCAGCCGAAGCTCGTAGAAGGGAAGGATCTACGGGCCACTTCAAATTGTTGTCGTTTCACACATGAAAATTGATCTAGAAATGAACTGCTGCTCATGTCCGAACGACACCAACAAAAAACAGAGGAGTATGCTTTTTTCAAGAATTTTTTTTTGAAGAAAAAAGAAAGGTAAAATACTTTCATGTTCTCATGCCATTAAAGTTCCCAGGTTCATTGACTCCACATACGATGAAAAATGACAGCCCAACCATAGTCGGTGGCATCACCCAACTGCTAGTAAGTTTTGATAGGTTAATCCGTTTGAATTGAACTCAGACAGGGTCGTTTTCCCTTTTGAGTCCGAGGACGACTAAAGACTGCCCACCACGGTGCCCGGTCTGATCCGAATCACCCTCTCACACAACATAATATGAAAAAAGGTCGGTAAATATGATCCTCAGACAAGACAGCTCAACTCGATCGAATTGACATTTCTTTCTCGACAAGCCTTCAAGGAATTTGGCCTGTGCCAAGTGCTCATAGTTAGCAGTAGTACTTTCTTCTTCAGTGCAAGGCAATCAAGAAAAGAAAATGCTGCAAAGAAAACCCAATAATATATCCGAGAAACAACTCAAAGACATTGCAGAATCAGTGGCTGAAAAAAACTGAGACAGCACAAACACATAGTAAGCTTAATTGATTTGACCTTCACTCATCAGGTTCAGGTAAACGAGAACAGAGCACACGTCCACTGCACAATCCATGACTAGCCTCAACCGCAGGGTTGACGACCAACGTACTACTATACATAATAAATACTCCATGATTCTCTCGAACTCCTTGATCGAACATCACCGTCAAGCAGCAGCAGCACGATTAACCAGCCAAAGCAGGCCTGGTTAATCGCAGGGCGCGGTGATTAACTGATCATCCTAGCTCCTGCACTGGGTGATGGCGCTGCACCCGCGCGAGTACGGGTTGGCCTCGGCGCCGGGCTGGCAGTTGTAGTAGGACGCCCCGCGCTGCGAGCACGGCACGCTGTCCCTGCGCAGCGCGTCGTAGCCGATGTACCCCGACCCGCCCTGCAGCACCCGGCGCTTGCTCCCGCCGGTGACCATCCCGGCCACGTCGCCCTCCGCCTCGGCGTCCACGTCCAGGTCCTCCATGCACTCGCCCACCGTGCCCCGGCACGTCCGCCCGCCACCGCGCCGCATCAGCACCACCAGGTCGCCGCCGCCCTTCGTGGCCGTGAGCGCCGACGCCGTCGAGACCAAGGACGTGGTAACAGCCAGGAGGAGGAGGAGGAGGAGGAGGGCGAGGGCGGGAGCGCGGAAAGGCTGCGACGCCATCGTGAATAAGAGAAAGGTGTGGTTTGGTCTGGTGCGGTGCGGGAGAGCGAGGTGGCAAGGGGAGGGGCAGGGGGGTTATATCGCCAGTGATGCCGGGAGCGACGGCAGTAGGTGACGCGAGGACCTGATGGCAAAGAGAGGATCAGGAGTGAGATGGCGCGTCGGCGTCGGTGCGGCGCTGTGGACGCGCGGGACAGCGACCGTCGGTTGGTCTCCATCAACCGGGGACGCCGTGCGTCGAGCCGATCATTGCGCCCGCTGGTGGTGGTGGCGCGTCGTCTGAAGCAAGCATGACGCATACGGATTCGGACCCGTCGATTCGCGTGTCCCCGCTCCGTTGCACACGCACGAATATCATACTGCGCGAACGAACCGACGTCTCGATGCGCAGCAGCTGGAAGCCTGGAACGGCGTCCGTCGTCGGAGCGACCAAGCGCTCGGGACAGGCGATACGGTTCTAACTCTACGACAGCGCGTCAGGCTAGTGCAAGCTTAATCAAACTGTCCTCTCCCATCCCATGCGTCCTGTACGCAGGAGGACGATTGGTGCACGACGGGGACGGTACTAGCGTGAGGTTTCTTCAAGGAAACGCTGCCTCCTTGCCCAATTACCCACATGAACGAACAGTCCGTCCGTCCCGATCCAATTATCCAGCGCGCTTTTTGTCTGCCTGCCCGTGTTTCAGATTCAACGAAACAGTACCGCGACCTCTGCTCTGTTCTGGCCCCATTCCCTTGACGCCGCGATCACCACGGGACGGGGACCGACTCCGTGACAGCGAAGCCGATGAGCCGCGGGAGTACTTCGTGCTCCTCGGCAATCTCACGACACGACCAAGGGCCAGGCCCCGATCCAAGCGAGTGATCCAGCAGGCTCCGAGGCGTCCACGCCGAGGTCGTCAGGGTTCTGGGCAGATTCGACCGACGCCGCTCCACGGCTCCAGCAACCCGATCGTTGTCGTCTGATCAGGAGGCGTACATGGAACGGGTCCAAGGCACGGCGTCAACAACCGGCGAAGACCCCGAAGAAATCGCCATATGTTCACTTGCGCACGGCTGGGTTCTTCCTGCAGGCGATCGTCGAGCTGACCGATTCTGACGGACGACCAACATCCTTTCCGTAACCTGTTCTGCTCCGGCAGTCCACACACGGGCGCGGTCGGGTGTCGCGATCGCACATACGGTCAACGCGACAGAACTGTATTATTGTGATGTGCTACTAGTATATTTTTAGAAAATGGAAGGGTGATTGGTAGTATCCTCGCAAACAAAATGAAAAGAAGGCAATTGATAGGAGAAGCATCTGGTCAAGAGGGCTGTTTCCGTGTACGGGGCCGGTCATTTTCAGTTGGATGGTGCCGCTTCGCTTGTACACGCTTCGGTTTTAAAACATTGACATCGTTAATTTTTAATATTAATATTAATATTTTATTTTATTAAAAAAATTTGATTAAATATATAAAATTTTATTATTATTTAAGTTATTATTAACGTAATTTAAATCATAATTAATAATTTTACGCATTTGTACAAATTTTTTAAATAAAATAAATAGTCAAAATTGATGTCAATAATTTAAAATCAGTGAAGGACACCAGCACCTGCAATGCAATTCAACTGTCGCCATCGATCCATGCTTGGCGCGTCCTCCGGACGCCATCCCTGCGAACCTAGGGACCTGCTTAGCCGGCTGACATGAAGCATCACTGATGGTTTGGTGCCTATCTGATCATTCAATACTCCTGCATCCGTTCACTTGTAATTGTCATTATAGGATTCACATTTCATCGAACGATTAATATTATAGTCCTCAATGTAAAATTTTCAATTTCTAATACATCTCTACATCTCCCCTAATTGTTTTCTATGTAACATATTTTTTCAATCGTTATATATTATTACGTCTAGAGCCAAACTAACAATTGAGCAGAGCCTTTTTTCTCCTTTTCAGCCGACAGATGTGTGATCCGCAAACATCACCGTATGTACCGTCTCTTTTTATTTATTGAAGGCATGCCTGATCTACTAGCCGTCAGGTTGACATTTGTTTCCCTTTTGGCTGTACAATAAAGATTCATATTTCATGATATGTTTATTTGTAGTTTATTTGGACGTTGGAAACTCGGTTTCAGAAATGCGGATGGTGAACTGTTTCTTTCTGAAACTGCTCTCGTTGTAACAACCCACGGAGGCTGTTGGTCCATGGGCCTTGTTTGAATCTTACTCCTATCACGGACTGTGGCACAAGTACCTGCTTGTGGTGGGCTGATAATAAAATATCGAATCCTGAGCTGAATTCTAAGAAGGCACTCCCAGGCCGGCCCTGAGCCTGGTCCGAACACTTCAAGCCCGTTGCTGAACAGGCCACATTCCAACTGGATGTGCTTAGCCCTTGTAACGTTCAGTGCGCTGACTGTTTGTTTGGGTAAGCCAGCCATCTCCGTGACTCCGTCTGTGAAAACGACGAAGAGCGACCAGTGTCAGCCGGCTCAATGCAAAATCGCGCCACGCCACGAGGGCTTTGAAGCTGCCTCCGACGCTAGCAGCGTCGCCGTCGTCGCCGCTCGACCAGCAATGCCGTGTTTGTCATTGCACCGGCAGCCGGGGCTCTACGCCCGGGTATCGCAGCATCCGGCCATCAGCAGAGCGGCAAACATGAACTTGCAGCAAAGCGATTCTGCTTCTACTAGCTAGATAAGGAGTTTTCAAGAACTTTATTATCTGACAAGCAAAGGAATTTCCAAGAAAGATGAAGCTGGGTAAAGTCACACGAGAGAACTTTACAGCGTATCGAGAGCCAACAATTTAATCTTACAGCAGCAACAATCCTGAATCCAATCAAAACCATATGCATGCACATCATGCAGAGAGGCAGAATACACCACAAACCATGACCCATGCTCACTTCTCTGCTACCCACATATGCACACCCAAAACTCTGTTAACGACATCGGAATAAATAAAAAACATAGCTATATGTAGTGGTAGTAGTAACAACCTCACTGTCGAACGATGACAATCAGTCACAGCCCTGGTTACTGAAACACTCACAGATGTCACACTAACAACAAGCTCGATCATCATCATAGATATATCGATGATAATCATTAATCACACACAAACATGTGCTTAATACTGATGATTCTCTGATCATCAGAGAGACCTCTTCAGACGTCGACGACCCTGAAGGCATCCCTGTTCTTGACGACGATGTCGTACATGTGGACGGAGGAGAACCTGGTGAAGTCGGCGGGAAGGGAGATGAGGTCGAGCGCGCCGCGCTTGTGGAACTGATACAGCGCCGGGTCCTCGTAGTAGCGCTCCCACCCCAGCGCCCGCAGCTCCGACTCCAGCTGCGCGTACGACTGCACCACCTGCCCGCTCGGCGTGTGCACCAGCGCCTTCCGCTTCCGCACAGCCCCGCCGCCGGCCTCCGACGCCGCCGCGTTCTCCACCAGACGGACCACGCCGTTCTTGAACACCCACACTCCCGACATGGTGGTCCTCGATTCAGCTTCTCCTGATCAACTGATCAGCTTGTCGATCCTCTCTGTTAATTCCTAGTTGCACTGGCGGCTGGCTATTAGTTGCTTGGTGTGCGAGAATGATGACGCGTGTTCTTGAGGGAGCGAGCGAGAGAGAGATGGTTGTTGCTGGAGATGGATGAAGCAAGGGGAGGAAGATCAGGGGGTATATATAGGGCACATGGACTGAAGAAGCTGGCCAAAGTGATCTAGCTACAGACATATTGATGGTGTGGGGTAGAGGAGACAAGGATGTGCGAGACAAGCCATACATATGTTGGTAGTATGTGAATACTACTAGTAGCTTGTAGATACCATGCATGATGCCGATATAATGGATGAGGCAAAGGGCAAACAAAAGGTAGTGTAGATAGGTTACGTAATAGAGAGAGAGAGAGAGAGAGAGAGAGAGAGAATGTTGAGTGTGGGGTCGTGGTTAGGTTAGGTCAGGCGAAGATGCTATTTCGAGGTGTGTAAAGGATTAAAGTGATCGAGAAAGAGAAGAGAATGAAGCTGGATTAATTGAACTTGAGTGCGCGCGGGAGAATATATGTATATGTAATGTATATCTGACGGTGCGTTAGTTAAGGATTCGCGCTTGCTTGGATTCCCTAACAATTCGCTTGATAAGGAAGAAATTAAGATACACACGGCACTGCACCCGTGATGAAATGTGCCTTTGATAACTAGTGCAGTTCGTCGTCCAATATCATCCAAATGTGTAGGAGCACATTAGTATACTTGTATAAACAATAACCAGAAGACAGCAATATATGCTAACATGTCTGATTGGAGGATGATAGTGCTGTGCTTGCAATATCATGCATACATCTTGAAAATATGATGTTCATAAATATTTCAAATAAAGGTGACAGATTAATTAGTATGGGATCAAATGAGGTTTCACCACTTGCCATGCTGCCATCGTGACACGTCGAGAAACCAAAACCAAAAACAAAAAAAAGGAAAAGGATATAATTTGCTTGGCCTTCAAGGGGACGATAGACAGATGGGGAGATCTAGCCAATACTGTTAGTGCATCCTTAATAAATAAATTTATCTTTATGGCACATAGATAAGTATGCGATCCCTAGCTTTATTCATGAGAAAACTATGTGTTGTGTGCGCAGAATCCTGCCAACCTTTTCCCCGAAAAGAAAACAAAAAGGTCCTATATATTCTATAGGGGAATACGATTCACGTAGCCATCACACAATTAAGGGAATTTGAGCTGTACGTGCTCATCCTTGGAACAATATCATTTTATTTTTTTTACTGAAAGGGAATTTGATCGATTGAGATCGTCTTTATCTGGAACAAAATTGATGCTCGTTCTGATCGGTGTCAAGTATATTTTTGGTGTACGGTTCGAACAATGCAGGATGGAATTGATCTTTGCTTTTATATTGACAAGCTAGCTAGAGCATCTACAAGAGAGATTTTGGCTTATCTCAGTACATTTCTTAATTGCCTACGTGTGCGATGCACACATATGGCTCCTTTAGTTCCCTGAACAATGGCGTATACATGGGACTGATAAATTGGACGGCTGGAGATGGTTTGGCTGCATACATATAGTATGATAGATCGAGATGATTAGCGCCGCAAAAAAAAATGTTTCTGAGTTACAAAGTCGACCGCTTTCCAAATTATATAAGCCACTCTCAAAAAAGGTTCTCGTTAATCTTCCCTCTGAATCTACAACGCGTAGCATTACTAATAGTTGTGCGCTTTGTGCAACTATTCATGGTGTCCTACCTAAACCATCATGCATGCTGGCGAATTTATGCTATAATGCGTGAGGCTCTAGTTTAATATGTACACCCATCATTTTTCCTTTTTGTCTGTAACCCATATTTTGCCATTTGTCAAAAAGTTGGCTTGACATTTCTATGAAGGAACATATGATACCAGAAGAGTTTATATAGGAAATGATACTGTGCCCTAATATATACAAAAGCTATATATATTTGTCTGATGCCTAGGGGTGATAAAAGGGTTCGGTCTGCGGATTATTTCACAAATTCATTCGACTCTTATTAAATTTTAGTTCAAAAATAAATAGAAATTGAGCTCAATACTAATCCGATCCGACCTTCACTATATTTAGTTCATTTTTTCCGACCGTTTTCACCCCTAGTGATGCCAAATGGGTGAAGAAGATTGCCTGATATTTTGGAACAAGATTAATTTGAAAACAATCAGATAATACTAAGCTAGCTAATGGCCACTATGGACCATAAATTAAGATTTTCAATCTAAAACGGAGTGACCATTAATTGAAATCATAACTTGTTAGTTATTGCATAAAATATTGCAAAAAATAATGCAAATTTAAGACCCCCCCCCCCCCCCNNCCCCCCCCCCCCTCTTCTGAATTGATGGCGGACATGCATTTTACAGTGGTGTGAAAGCAAGGGAAACACTCGGACATGACTGGGTGCATACGTACACTAAGCTGATCAACTTGTGAATGGCACTTTACGTCACTGAGCTGGCCGGCATGCAAGCACGCAGTTATCATCCATCACAGCCAGCTAGCGTTACTTGCGCCCGAGAAATTCTAGATGGGGAATCATATTCCATGGATGTTATATTGCATGCGCTGTACACACGCACACACACATAAATATATATATATAAACACACACGTTCCGGCTGAAAAGACCTGCCGGCCGGCGAGCTCGTGCCTAACTAGTCTTGACGAGTTGATCGAACACGTGCTGATGAGTAGTCTGAGCTGGCGGCCGCCTGCAATAACACATTATTCCTGATCGATGCATGGGCTATCTCTCGTCGAAATATTCTTCCTTTCAAGTTTCATGTTTTGCAGCAGATCGAATATGTACATAAACGGGTGGCGTTACCTAACAGTACAGCCGAGGTTCATGGATAATCTGGTTAATGACTGGTGGCTATTGATGACTAGGATGCACGGCGCCGCAAGTTACTGCTCTCCAATCAAAGCTTAAGATGCTAAACATTTTGTTCAAACCGTGACTTGTCCACGTACATTTTCACACCGCGTTTTGACGACGAACGATTATATTCCATCGTCCCAGCTAATTAAAGTTGAACCGTCTCCTCCTCATTAGTTTCAGAATAAACCTAGTTTCAACCACTTAATTTCTCCTATAATTAAACTCGGATCAATCCCACGTTGATTTCGTAGTTTGAACCGCTTGATTTCTCCTATAAACTTTGAATCCCATTTGAATCTCTGCAAAACGGGTTACACTTGGAGCCTGGGTTAGCTTGGTGAATTCTACATCTAGTTACAACTCAGTTACCCAAACCCTGCAGATGTGCGTGCAATACTGCGTGCTCTCAGAATCAATAGCTCGCGAGCACCTGATTCCTACTGATGATATCGATGCCCAGGACGGATAACTAATCATCTTACAGGTCGTGGAAACTGCTATCCGAAGTCGAGAATATATGGCGATCTCGAACACGTCCGATCGAGGAGAAGATTTGGTGCGCGTCACTGCTTCACGTGTGCGCTTAATCCGCCTACAAAATCTTATGCTCTACGTACCATACCACGAAGCTTCTTGTGATCAAAGAGCTTGACGTCCATGCATGGAATTTGAGTCGTACGTGTGAGCAGAGCGTCAACAGCCTTTAGTTCGACCTGGACAGTACGCTATTTATGTGCGTCAACTTTCATTCGTGTCGATCACTTGTAAGATCGATCCATCTGCAAGGCATCGATTCGAAGAACAAATCGAACCAATAGTTCCTTTCAAGGAGGGGGAGGAAAGATGTGACACCGTGGATGCTCCAGCAGTTCATAATTCATATCGACATGTTAACGCTCAACCTGGAGCAGAGGGCACTTTCCAGGAAACAGCAATGCACAGAATTTGCGCAATTTAAATCACAACAGATTCAAATTTCTGGACGCGAACGAGCACAAATATATAGTTTGAGCGATTAAGTTCAGGTTCCGAGTGTGCCATCACAATTATCCTTGTTCACATTCTTATGAATATACATTTTGCAGAAAGGGATGTACATATACATATATAAGAATATAAGATGATGACAAGAACAGAAGATTTGGTTGTACGACAAAAAAAATGGTGGTATCCGGTTAATGTAAATGTCAGGATCCTCTCCTTGTCTCATTTATTGAAGTGTCCTCGTGGCAAATGTGGTAGGAGTACCGTGGTATCCTTGTCCGTGCCTGTGCTATGTCAGCTGCATACTTATTCACAATTCATGGGAGGGTCTAAGTAAAAGATGGCGATGTGGTGTGGAACCGGAACAAAAAGTCATCCGGGACCTCATTTCACCTTGCTGAAGATCCATCTTCATGACTGAAAAGGAGACCAGACCTCTCCTACGTGGCTTGTCATGATGCTTGCATGCCAGCTGCAGTAGCAGCTGGAGAGCGGATAAGTGTGTGTGGAGCATAAACCTTCGATGCGGATCCAGCATGTCCATATGTGGTTCCATGCAATGCTGGCTGGTTCGCTGGGGACTCTTTGGTTACAGTGTATTGTGGCCGAAGATCAGAGGGTGATCCAGCCATGGGAGCAACAGGGAAACTGAGAGGGTACGGAGCAACTGGCACATCAGCAAGAGATGACACTGAAGGACTATAGCTTAGAGAACCCATGGGGTGATCAAATTTGCATGTTGGCCCAAATTTGCAAAAACCATGCTGTGCGTAGTAAGCACAACGCTGAGAACCCTGCAAAATTAAGATAACCTTTAGACGAACATGCACCACCATGCACAAACAAGAAAAAAAAGGGGCAGCACAAACTCATTTCCTACCTCGCGTATCTACATTAATGTTCTCAATGAAACCATGTTGCAATATTACAAATTCAAAGCTGCACAAGACTCCTCTCTATTACTAGTATATCGCTTGCATCCATAATGAAAATTTAAAGGCGCATGAACATAGAATCATAGATTACCCTTTGCCAAGATAAATTCAAAGAAAATATATCGCAGACTGCATAAAAGAACAAGTATAACACAACTCTAATCATATCCATTGCAAGGTTCAAAAAAAAAAGGAAAAAAAAGGAAGCTAATGATTGATCCAATCTTCAGTCAGTTTCTTCCTACCAGCATGTTTCCAATGTCACAGGGGAAAGAGTTTTATGCACCCAAATTTTAGAAAGAATTTAATATAAGTATCTAACTTCTATCATCCACATAAATAGATAGCAGTTCTCCCTCAACAAAAAATGCATGTGTGCTTCTACTTAACAAAACTCTTGCGCTCCTCAAAAATTTACAAGAAGCCTTACACTAGTTAGCTTTCCAGCATATTAGCGCAACAAAACCAGAGGATTACAAAACTTGTCATATGCATCAGAAAATAAATCACATGATATCAGGAGTCCCCTAAATAATAGGTCATTAGTCTGGGTCTTGACCTTTAACTGTTGCTCTGCAAGAATAGACACAACAGAAAACCTCATGCTATGCACATATTAGGATGGAGAGTTGGATATATACGAAAACCTGATTCAGATATACCCAAGCAGAATCATTCCTACTAAGTCGAGTTTGTGCTTCCATCAAATTTCTAAGCAAATTGTATATACAGAAGTGTACGGACTCAGATGTGGCGCATACTCTGGTTATCTAAACATATTTAATGAAATTTAAAATGCCATGGCCTGGTTTGGTTCACCGCTATAGAAAACAATGAACAGGTTTTGGGTGGACTCAGCCGACAAAACTAAGGTGGCGAGAGAAAAATCGTCACAAATATGGCTATTTATATGGTGTAAAACATCAGCATATTCAACATACAAGTTGGTTTCGCATAGAATGTTACCTAAATGCAACATTTTCTTTACAATAAGTCATTACACTTCTTACAGATGAATGTGGTTAGTTATCACTAGCCTTTGACAAACCATGCAATTGGGGATACAATAGGCATGTAAAATTGAACAAAGCAAGTCACCTGGAGTGCAAAACAAACATTGCTTACATAAAATTTAGCAGATAATAGGCTGTACAATGGTAATCAAGGATGTAAATTTCTACTAAGATTCCTTTAATGATATATTAGTTTACTGTATGAAAACAGATGGATATATGAGCGATTGAGCGATGGACTTACCGGCCGATGTGGAAGAACTAGAGGATTCAGCATGTAGTTGGAATACGGTCCACTGAAGTATTGGGGATGATGATATTTACAGGTAGGTCCAAATTTACATGTTCCTGTCTTCATGTAATATTCACATTCAGGCTGTCCAGGCCGCTCTGGAAAGCCATGTACTTGTTTGTTGCTGCTTGAAGGCCCAGCTGAAGGATAAAATGGTGCATAAAGATTGCCATAAGAGACTGAAGAGGTGGGGCTTTGGTGTGATAAGCCATATGGATGCCCTGCTTGAACAGTTTGCTGCCCCCCAGCTGGTGTAACTTGGTTCATAGGTGACTACATATAAAATAGAGTAAGAAGTTCATTAGGGAATGCTCTTTTCATGTCAACGATAACGATATGACGAAATTACAAACTAACATCCAATTGTTGGGAATTTTAATTTCTAGGCCCAATGGCCTCAGTTTTGTGGAGATAAACATATTACTATATCAGTAGGGATAATGGATTTATTTCTCACCACCTTGCTAAGCAATCCAATTTATAACAAAAATAGAATTCCTAATGCAAATACTGAAGTCGCTTTTATGTAAAGAAGGAAGGTCAGAAGTAACAGGAATTTACAATATAAGGGTTCCATCCCTGCATGGCCATAACTGTAGATGGGAGCATCATTGGTGGACATGAGCCTAGTAAATATGACCCTGGCACAAAAGGAGGCCTCCCCATTTGCAAACTGGCAAAATGTGGGTATGGATGAGCAGAGGAAACAGTTGATGGCTGACCAGGTGGGTAAATGTGGGATGTGTCTGCAACACCAAGTTCTGGATGATGGAATTTGCATGTAGCTCCAAACTTGCAATGCCCAGTTTTGACATAGTAGGAGCATTCCTTTTCACCCTGCACGAACCATCGAAGTTTTCATAAAGTGAACAAACACAACAACTAATTAAAGACATGTGGACTGAATGAGAAATTGAGAACCCCCACCGGACGTAGAGGGTATCCACTGTGATTCAGTGCCACAGGGACAAATCGACCTTCTCTGGGATGATCATACTTGCAATTGGAGCCAAATTTACAAGTCCCATTTTTCACATAGTACTGAAGAAAGAACACAAATATTGCAATCAGTCTACAACACATGATACCGAATGAAAAATCTTGTATTATGACACCTGCATTGCCGATTAGAAAGAGCACTAGGATCAGTTTGCTTACCTCGCACAGCGGCTGCCCAGGTCTTTCTGGATACTCCACTGTGTCTATAGTCCTCCCAACTCCATTAACCTTGAAAATTACACACAATCACGCAAACAAATGCTTAAATCAATAGCAAACTGGAATTTTCCAAACACAAAAGATTAAATTTCACTCCAGTATCCAGGGATTCTTCAATCTGGTGCAGCAAAATCATAGCTTGGTGAAACCAGTTTACTGAAAGGTCTGAATCCTACAATATACTCATTGCAGGCATGTGAACAAAGCATCCATCCACTCAAGCAAGAGAAAGCACGGACTAGAGCTAATTCCATAGTAGCAGCATTTGAGCTGCAGTGACAGGCAGGCCTGCAATGCGAGTTAGGAAGAGATATGCCAGTATCCAGTGCCAAAATCCCGAGTTGGAATCGGAAATCTCCACATCAATCATAAGGATGAAACACCAAACCATATACAATCACATCAGCAACGAAACCTACTAACGACTGGAAGACCAACTTGCATACTGACGTGCTTAGTTTAGTCGTCATCCCTCGCAATCGCAAAAAATATTCAACTTTTAAGGAAGGAGCTCATCTCCCACCAACCAATTGAATGCAATTCAACGCGCCGGTCATTATCAGAGTGGCCGGAGTGCTTCGCGCACCAGCCCTGCCCACCCCACGGTAGTGACTAGTGAAACAGAGCAGGACAAAAAAAATCAGGGCGGAGCAGAGCAGAGTGGGGAGGAGAAAGCGGGCGCTCACCGCGGCAGCGCGCCGATCGCGCGGGTGGTTGTAGCGGCATCGGTCCCCGTAGGCACAGGTGCCCGTGCGGAGGTAGTAGGCGCAGTCCGCCTCGCCTGGCCGCTCCGGCAGCCTCGCCTCCGCCTCCTCCTCACCGCGGACCTCCAGCTCCTGAAACGCCTCTGCGGAACCAGCAGCAAAGCGACATGACACCGGTGAGATCCAAAACCCTAGCGAGCAAGAGAAGCCCGGGCACCATCCCTTCCCCCAAACGAGAGGCAAACCCCAATTGCGCGCAACATGCCGAACGCACGAACCTTCGAGGCCGGTGGTGCCGGTGTGGCCGCCCCCGCCGGCGCTCTCCTCCCCGCCCTGCGGCTCCATCTGCCCGCGCGCAGCAGGACACCGCACCAGCCGAGACCCTTCGCTCGCGATCAGGCGCCTCCGCCTCGCCGGTCGAAGGAGCTCGCCGAAACCTCAAGCACGACAGGGAGAGTGAGAGAGGGAGAAAAATACTGGGATTTTTCCACGCCGCGGCGCTGCAGAGGTTGTTTCCTGGCAGTTCCAGTCGTCTCCCCCTGGATTGACTAACAGGGAGACGGTCGCGGCTCGCTGCCGTATGCGGTGGCGTGGTCGTGGTGGTGGTGGTGCCCTTTTCGGCGAGGAAAGGGGATGGCGACGCTCGTCCCGCTGACGAGAGGAGCTGGTTCCGGGGGTGGAGTGGTGGAATACTGGTGGTGGGGTTCAGCTCGCGGTGACGGTGTGCTGGGGGAGTGTGGGGAGGGAGAAGACCGACCAGGGCGCGGGCGAGGCCGACGCGTGGATTGGCCGGGGGGCGGACGGTTGTTACGGTGTGGCGCGGCCAGCGAAGCGCGCGGGCCGGTCGAGGCCGGGGCAGGGCGCCAATGGATGCGGGGGATGGAAAGGGGGAAAGGTGGCCCCGGGGTGGGGCCCGCAGGGGACGACGGTGGTTCGTTCGCGATGCTGACGTACGGGGCACTGCAGCGGCGTCACGTGAGACTGCCACGTTACGACGCGACGCCTCCCGGGCTCGCATCCTTTGTGCATCTCTTTGCCTCCTGCCCCGAGCAGCTCCTGCGCGGCGCCCCAAGAATCTTTTTCTTCAGCTAAAGTATCCAGATTCCTTTTTTTTTTCTTTTTGGACGATGCAGTACCTCTTTGACATTTCGGCTTCGATACATATAGGAGTATTTGAAATGGGGGGAATTTCGGGAAATCTTGACGAAATTAAAAGATTAGTCCCCTGAAACTCTCTCTAATGGGCACAATTATTCTGGGAGCAAATTCTAAGGAGATGATACACAGCAGACAACAGGATACAGCGATTTTGCAACAATGTGTTACATTCTACATTTGTGCTTCTTCAACAAAATAGTCATGGAATTCTTGGAGAGAAAAATAGCCAGAATAAATTGGAAAAGTACAATATGCTGTGGAAAAAGACAAATATTCGTCTCTTTTTTTATTTGTCCACAGCCATGAAAACTTTGGAACTTTTTCTGGTATAAAAGTGTAACAGGTGGGTGCAGAATCAAGTGCTAAGATCTCATTTGCCTTCCAGTACACCTCAGCGGCACATAAAAAACAAAACAATGCATAGTATGAAGTTGACTCCATGAGCCAACCATTTTGGCAGGAAGGCAAGACCACTTATATAATTTAAACTTTCTCAATCCATCACAATGTGCCTTGCTCCTGGTATGGATAATATATGTAGTTACAAGTCTCAAGTCTGTTGATAAATATTACTCCGTTTTAAAATTATTGTCACTCGCTAGTTCAACTTTGAACTAGCCGGTGACAAAAAAATGAGAACGGATGAGTATGTAATATATGACAATATACAGTAAGAAAGGAGAGAGAGAGAAAAAAGGAAAAACGGAAGGTGGAGGGTAGAACCCAGTAACTCTGCATGTGAAATTTTTTCTGGGAAATTTCCTTTGCCTGAGAATTATTTACCGAGGGAATGGATCTGAGTCTCACCACCCAACAAGCTCTCGAACCTGACAGACGATCAAAAACCTTCCCTTTTCCCCCTTTCGGATATGGACAGAACACAAAAATTGCAAGTGAATCGAGCTTGCTTGTAACCTATCAATGCATTTATTGTGACGGTAGAGGAAACCACCCTCGCCGAGGCTTTCGCTACAGAGGCCACAGCTTCTTATTCACATGGAAGAGGCCTACTGGAACTGAAGTCAAACAGGCAATATTATATTGCATTGTCAGCAGCAGCATGTTGAAGAAGACATAATAATTCACAAGAAATCTAACCAACCTGTGTCAAGTGACAGAAAAATTGTGCTGAGAGGATCACTCCGCTCAGCTCAAAAAAAATCAGCGACCACCACCAGGGCTTGAACTGCCGCCACCTGAAGCAGTAGTCTGAGCTCGCGTGGCCGTGTCTGGAGGGAAACCCCCCTTTGGCAAGATTGCATCGGCAGGCTCAGGTGCTGCCACTGGTGATACTACATGGTTGACAGATTGGTCTTTGGTGGAAATATAGTCTGGCCTTAGATCAGGGGAAGATGACGATGCAGCCAACGCAGCAACAGGGAACCCGATAGGATAGGGAGCCATTGGCATTTCAGATAGGGGCAAAGCAGATGAATTGTATCCTACTGTACCGATTGGGTGATCATATTTGCAAGCAACTCCATATCTGCAATATCCATTTTGGGCATAGTAAGCACAAGGCCGAGCACCCTGCAAGTAAAAGATAAGAGAGATTGATAAGGATTGCAATTCGATTCTCAAGGATATAGAACTTTCTAGGCATATGAAGAAAAAGGTGAAATATCATACAAATTTGTTTCAACAGTTAATTGACAGATGAAACAGGCAAATGTGATATTTCAAAAAAAAAAAGAGACAAATTTGCAGGAAGAATGTTGAGCTTGTATATATGATAGTTCAACAAGAAGCATAAATCTTGAAGATAGCAGAATCAATCTATTGCACAAACTTTCAACACATATATGACACTTAAAGAGCTTACAATACATGAACCTTTCATACACAAAATGCATAGCATCAAACTTGCTGGTTGGGAAAATGATTCTCATAAGCCTTTCAAGGTTCGAACAGGTACAGGTAGATATCATGAGTGTAATGAAAATAAACATCCAAGCTCATGATGCCCTGTTCTAATGAGGAGCTTTGATTTATGAAAATATATGGGAACCTTGTTAGAGCTATTTATATGTGATTTATCCGATCCATGAGTAGGTTCACAAACGGGATAAATGATTGGGAAAAGGAAGGCTCATCTGATAGGTTCACATATCAACTTTGTGCAAAAATATTACAGAGGCAATGAGGTTGATATCTCACCAAAATGTGTTGATATTAACAAGTATGTCAGAGTTATCAAAAGAGCAACATGATCTCAAAAATGATTTGTTGATAGGTATGGAAACACTGCAAGCACATGCTCTTTCACTAAACAGATATGAGCTTACAAGAATGCAACATATATATACCTCTCTAACTGTATTGACATAACTTTAAGTATAAAAAACGCAATATCTAAGAACAACAAACAATTGATTTGATCACCAATTCACCATCCTAAATACGTGAATTTTGCTAGTTCCCAAGGTCTAATCACTAGCTTGACCAATAAAACTTTGAGTATGTAACCCTTTTATAACATAGCAAATTATTGATTCAGAAAGATTAAAATAAAGATGCCAAGCTCGATAATTGTTCACTTGGATAGCAATACAATAGCTCCTGTAGACAAGCGTACAATTAGTAGTGAAGTTTATCTTCTCAACTTTTATAAAAACCAACAGTATACTTTCTTTTTTATTTTAAAAGTAACAGTGAGGCACCACTTGATTTGTTTTCTTTTGTTCCATTTCCCTGAATACTATAGAAGCTTTAACACATTAATGAAGACATAATGAAGCCACATGTAGAATTAGTCACTGCAACACATTTGTACCATGTTCAGGCTGCTCATCGGACGAACTGGAAGGCAAAGGGAGCCGGAAATATAATTGGATTTAGGAGCACTCAAGTCTCGAGGATGATGATATTTACATGTAGCTCCAAATTTGCAATCTCCAGTCCTCATGTAATACTGACACTCAGGCTGCCCTGGCCGCTCTGGGAATACATGTTCTTGTTCATTATTGTTTGATTGTCCAGCTGAAGGAGCATATGATATATATGGACCGCCATAAGAAACTGTTGTGGAAGATCCATGGTGTCCAATGCCATAGTGCCCTGCTTGAACAGTCTGTTGTGCGCCATCCGATGTTACTGGGTTTACTGATGCCTGCATAAAACATGAGTTATAACTGAGAATAATAGAAAGGTTGCATAATATTTTTCTTACTTAGCTATGTTTCTTTCTTTTATATCACCGATTAACTGTATTCACCTAAGTATATATTTTCTTAGGATTGCCAAGTAGTTTTACCATAACACATTCATGTTGTTTAGCTCTTGCCTAGACAATGATTACATTTTCCGCCTTAAGACTAACTCAATTTAACTATTGTCTCAACAGCGATTACAATTCCTATCTTAGACTAACTCATAGAAAGTCTTGCTTCGTTGTATTATATCTTCGCACAGATTTTATGTTGTGCCCCCTTTCTTCATTCATTTTAGGCCTTATTCTAAGCATTCGATCCAATAATTTACCAGGTAAGGGCTCCATCCTTGCACTGGAACCATTCCTGAAGATAGCATCATCGGAGGGTATGAACCTGGTACATATGATCCAGGAACTACAGGTGACCTTCCCATTTGCCAATTTGCGATAGGAGCATATGCATGAGGTACGGGTGCTGATTGTAATGGGGGGTATATTCCAGGGGTCACTGGAGCACCACCACCAAACTCTGGATGATGAAATTTACATGTAGAACCAAACTTGCATTGCCCAGTCTTCATATAATACGAACATTCTTTCTCCCCCTGCATTTTATGTATATCAATACATTCTTTTCCAAAATAGCAATTACAAAATATTGCTAGGAAGTAATTGTAGGAGAATTTCATACCAGGCGTATAGGGAATCCATTGTTATTCAACAGAACAGCCTGCAAAGACCCATCTTTCTTAGGATGATGATATTTGCAACTGGAACCAAATTTGCAGGTCCCAGTCTTTACATAGTACTGCAGAAAACAAAATAATAAGCATTAAAACTCCAAAATTTAACAAATGAACTGATATAAGCATATAACATATTATTAGAAATGGTATGAGTCATTACTTCCTTTTTGTTTGTGCACCCTGCATGCTTGTGGACAGTCAGCAGGTATATGTAACAGTGTGTGCGTACAAAAATTGTGCAGGAGTTACCACATGTAGGTTCAAACGGGTTGTTGATCCTCGTTAAAGAGAAAATAAATTTGAGTTTGGTAGTCTAATGTACCTCGCAGACTGGTTGACCCAATCGTTCTGGGAAATCTGATGCTGCTCTATTATTTGCACCTCCACCAAACTAATGTTATGAAATAATATTAGATAGAAAGTAGTCACCTTGAGAGAATTAACAAAAGTGCTCCCTAGAATTTCATTAGAACATAAAATGATAAATAATGGCTAATAGAAGTTTACTGAAAGCAGATATCAGTAATCCTAAAGCATTTGGAGCATCATGATGTGATCAGAAGCATACTTAAGTAATAGTTGTATTCCAAATTCTGATCTTTCGCAAGTTTAGCATGCCAGAAAGCACCCAGTCCGTAATGCAGGATAAAGAGTACAAGGTTTAAGGTACTACATAGCACCAAAAAGTAGCGACAGACAACATCATACAAAGTACTCAAGTAACATTAAAACCGCTAGGAACTATCAGCATAGCTAACACAAAAGTTCAATGCAAAGAGGACCACAGGTTCATTTGTCTTTTCATGTCTAACATATGAAACATAAAGTTATTACTAGATACAAAAATGGTAAAATTTTACTTAGTTATTACTCCAGGATCTCCGACAAAATCTAAACTGAGGGAATAACGGAGAGTGGAGACAATGCTCTCAGCCAATGCATTTACTACCCTACAACTTGGTAAAACTGGAAGGAGCCAGTAAAGACAAACAAGCTTGTTCGAACAAAACAAGAAATATGGCCGACCATCAGCTCCCAAGTGGCTGCTGACGTCCAGCTAACAAGCATCAGAAATATGGCCGCTGCATGATCAGCTATAACAAGATGCCGTGGAGGAATTCCACAGGTGCCGCGCTCATAATCCGACAGAGAAGAACCGCATTACTGAAATCGCGCTAGTTGCTGTACGCCGATCCTCATGGGGGGCAGCACAGTCAGTAACTATTACATCTACCGCACGGAAAAATCCACCGACCGCGGAACCATTCACTCGTAATGTCATGTCAGGGCGTCAGATCGGGAAAGGTTCAAGGTTTCGCGCGAAAAGGGGGGGAGGCGGGTACGGAGCGCTCACCTCAGTGCCGCCGCGATCGCGGGGGTGGTTGTAGCGGCAGCGTTCGCCGAAGCCGCAGCCGCCGGTGCGGAGGTAGTAGCCGCAGTCCGCCTCGCCCGGGCGCTCCGGCAGCCGCGCGGCCGCCTCCTGCTCCTGCCCCTCCCCGCCGCCGGCGCTCCCGTCCAGGCCCAGCCTCCACATCGGCCCTGCAACCACGCATTAGCGCGCCGCGCCGTCAGCCCCGGACCCGCCGAGATCCGCCATACGCACGGCCAGCAGGAGATCTAGGCGAGACGGGAAACCGTGGTGACAGTACCTTCGAGGCCAGTGCCGGGGCTCGCGGCGCGGCCTCCACCGGCGGCCGCGGCTTCGTCCGCGTGCGGGTCCATAGCGCGGCGCGGCGGGCAGGGGAAGCAGCTTCCGGACGCGGCGATCGGGCGGGGAGGCGATCGGCGAGGAGATCGGGGGCGCTGGTTTTTTCCTTCCTCCTCCCTCCCTTCCCTTTCCTTCCCCCACTGTGGTGTGGCAGGCTAGAGGCTACTGCTCCGGTGCTCCACCCCTTTCTTGTCTTCTCGGTGTTTTTTTTTTTTTTTTTTGGGTGCGTCTCTATTTTTCCGCTGGGTTTTCCCACCACTGTCTCGCGCCGCGGCTCATAACGCGTGCACCTGTCCCGGTTTTTGCGAGGGGGGGGTTGATCGTCGCCTTTGCGGGAGGACCACGCTTGAGGTAGCTTAGCTATCTAGGGGGTGAGGATTTATGGTGACTTCCATTCTGTGGCAGCATAAATGTGGAGGCGATAACGGTTGGAGCTAAGCATGCTTTATGGCGCTTTTGGGTGAAGATATGTACTCCTAGTTTAGTGCTTGGCTTTGCTGCGTGTGCGTGTCATTTTACCTAACAAACAATGTGAAATTTTATCCTCTCCGTTGATTCTGTCGATCGAGACCTAACATCCACACGCTCGTATCAAGCTTGATGCGGCATCGTGATCTTTGACGTACCGTGTTTCATTCACGGAGTTTTATCCTCTCCGTGGATCTTGTCAGCCATCACCATATGAGATTTCATATGATGCAAACTAATTGTCTTATAAAAAACAAATCATTGTACATTTTTTTTTTGCAATTGTTATTTCTTTCCTGAGAATCCAACGGAGCAGTTTGACTTCACCGTAAATGGCTACAAAATCAGTAGTAGCAGTGGTGGCGGCGGCTGCCACATCAAGCAAGGGCAGTATGGATTCACCATCAACAGAGCTAAAGCGCTTTAGCTGTATTGCCCTGAAAGCATCTATCTAGGCTTTCCCCACGCACGGACATATATGCTCGTTCTCGAGAGCGGGGCAAGGTCAACCGACGTCATGATTCGTCCACGCAGAGAGAGTGTTACGGCGGTGATCCGTCCACTCGGGCCGTTATGGGCAGGCGCGCTAGCTTCGCGTGGCGGACAGGCCACGAACGGACGGACGGACGGTCAGGCGTGGCGGCGGCAAAGGGCAGGCGGGGTGGGTGCCGGGTGGCCGCCGGCCGAGCGGCAGCACGCGGCCAGAGCTCCGATGCGCGCGCGCGTGGGTCGAACGCGCGGAACCGGCGGATAATGGATTCGTTGGCCGTCGCGCTCCTCCCACTCGCTCTCCGAGGCGCTTTGCCTGCCTCGTCTGCCGGTGAACAAAGGGTGAGGCGAGTGAGATTAGGCCAGGAAGCATAAGATAGATTCAGGAGCGACAGGCAAAGCCGGCCCTAGCTTTTGAGTTTTGAATTACCAGCTGGCGTCAAAAGAAGAATACACTAACAGTGATCTTGCGTTCGTCTACCCTGCCTCCCACGTAACAGAACAGTACAGTCGATTCTGCTAGCTACTGCTAGAAAGTACGAGTACTCGGAGAAGAAAGTTACATTACCAGGTACTGTAGTACTGCTAAAGTAAGATTCTGCCCGGGACAGGTTGGGCCACGAATCCAAATCCAACGATGTTCGTGCTCGAGTTTGGTCCTAGACCAAGCAGTTACACATATCGTTGAGAAGAACATTTCAAGTCCAACAAAAGCAATCTTCCTGCTTCTTAAATTTGTACAAAATAAACAAGTCCACAAGGATACAAGTGCAATTTTCTCAGCAAAATGCAGCCCGTCCGCTTAGCTGACAAAATTGAATTGATCTTTAATCGACAGCTAATTAAACCCAGGCAGTTAGCACTCGCCCGACATCCCCGCCAATGCTGACTTTTCCGCGCTTCCCCTCCATTCTTTTTACCCCCTTTCCCTTTCAGTCAGTTTTTATACTGTGCTTATTTCCTTCTCCGGAGAGTGGAGCAGACTTTTTGGCCGCACGCTGTTATCCATCCATCCTCGCGGACTCGCGGTTCTCTTTTCCTTCTCCCCTTCTGGACGGGCCCGGAAATTTTGATCCGTTTCTCGGCAGCCGCAGTTTCTGGTAGTACGGTGGTACCCCGGCGGCGCCCCCGAAATCTTCCTTCTTCTCCGGGGACAGGAAGGAGGCGGGGATTTGCTGTAGGTTTCCTTCCCCGTGCTGGAGGTGTTGCGCTCGACTGGGTGATGAGATGGGGTTCTTGGCGTGCTTGTTCCGGTGTCCTCAGGAGGGAGTGGAGGAGGAGGAGGAAGACGGCGACGAGAAGGAGGGGGAGAAGTTCTGGATCAACCGTCAAGTCGCCTCAGGTGATTTTTTTTTGCTACTGTTTCCCTATGCTTGGTCGATGCAGTATCTTGTTCTTCACAGTATTCAAGGCGCTTCTACTCGTACCTACCACGTTATAAACGTGGTGTTACTCTATGGGGCGCGTTTAATTATGTGTGAAAGGAATCGTGATTAGCGAACTCGAGTATATTTTGGTTCGTTGGGGATGATATAGGCCGCAGCAGGGTAATCCCTTAGATGTTTGCGGAGGAGAACTAAAACCAACCATCAAGATTTTTCTTTCTTTCTAAACGCTATCCTCGAGCTCGACGTAGAATTGATTCCTGGAAGTTGCACGACAATCAAAAGTTCAAAGCTCTTAACATGTGTAACTTTCAGAGAAAATTGGAAACGAAAGTATGAAAAAATGGTAGTTAAGCACCGCAAAGAAAAATATTGGCAAGAATGCATAGAAGCAGGAACTGTTAGAAAAAATTGCTTTTGTCTTTGTAGTCTTATTTCATTGACAGTGAGTGTGTGCTGGTTTTGATTGTCATTAACAGAGGACCATATAAAATCTGCAGAGAGTTGCGCGCTGAAGGCTGAGGCAATGACACATGTGGAAGGAAACCAAGTAATTGGTAGAGATGGTGAAGCGACTATCTTCACATACCGTCAGCTTGCTGATGCTACTAAAAACTTCAGGCAGGATTGCCTTTTGGGGCGAGGAGGATTTGGTTCTGTGTACAAGGCCACTCTTAGAGATGGGCAGGTCTGTGATTGTTGGTCATGCTTCTTGTTGTTTAGCTATGCTGCAGGCGTACAAAAATTACACTGACTGTGATGCTAATATGAAACATTTTATTTTGGTGATGATGGTTATTTAAGTGTTAAGAGCTTGTTTTATTTTCTATGTTTGTCTAATGCTTCTGCCACAATTTCTTCATATCAGGTTGTTGCAGTAAAGCAACTTGATTTAAACGGGCTTCAGGGGAACAGAGAGTTTCTTGTGGAGGTTCTGATGCTCAGCCTCTTGCATCACCCTAATCTAGTGAATTTGTTTGGGTACTGCGTTGATGGCAATCAGCGCTTGCTCGTCTATGAGTATATGCCATTGGGATCACTGGAAGACCATCTGCATGGTTAGTAGGCCTAATAATTTGTTTTAGCGTTGTGTTTTGGAAATGTATAGTGCCCACTGCAGGTGCTGTTTTTGACGTTATCATAATTTTTAGGATTGTATGACTTTCTTTTCAGTCGCACATTAAAAAAAAATTATTATGCCACTGATTCAGTTGTAGTTTGGATCTATGCCACTGCCTTCTGGCTTATTTATCCGGTGTTATTAGTTTGTGTCATTAATTTTCTCCCTTTAAAAGATTTTAAGTAATTGGATTTGGCAAGATCAAGTATTCTAGCTTTCAAAATGATTTACTAATTTAACTCATTAACACTGAGTTCTTATTAGACAATAGGGTGACAAAAGCAGAAATGTAGAATGCACATAAAATACAGGTATAAGCTGCTTAAGAGTTTGCCATGACTAATTCGTTGAATGATTTTTCAGCATTGCTTGATAAGGACAATCTTTTTGTCACTGATTTGTTATTTCTGTGATGATTTTCCATTTCTTGACTGCTAAACTGTATTCTAGTTATCTATATGTCTTTAAATTCTTTTGGTGTTACTTGTTGGACATTCCTTTAAAAGTTACTTTTGATGTTTTCAACAGACCTTGGGCCCGACCAAGAACCTCTAGATTGGAAAACACGGATGAAGATAGCTGCCGGTGCAGCTGCTGGCTTGGAGTACCTGCACGATAAGGCAGATCCTCCAGTTATTTACAGAGATATCAAACCATCAAACATTCTTCTTGGTCACGGATATCATGCAAAATTGTCTGACTTTGGGCTTGCTAAGCTTGGTCCTCTAGGTGATAAGACTTATGTGACAACCCGTGTCATGGGCACATATGGTTATTGTGCTCCAGAGTATGCCTCAACTGGGAAGCTAACAATTAAGTCTGACATCTATAGTTTCGGTGTTGTGTTCCTTGAGCTCATCACTGGGCGAAGGGCACTTGACAGTGATCGGCCTCCTGGGGAACAAGACTTAGTTGCATGGGTATGCAGTTGGCCAAAAACTCATATTCAGTTAAAAAAACTAAAGGCATATTTTTTGACGTACTAAATGCAAATTAAATTACTAGAAGGTTATGGGAAGAAGTGTCAAATTATTATTAAGATGCTCGTGCTATTATTGTTTCATTAAGATTATTTTATCAGATTTGTCTATGGTTAACATTGTTATTGTATAGTTAGTGTCTCTCTTTCCTGCTCTATTTAAAAAAAAAAAGATGATACAGGATTATGTATCAAGGAGATATTATCTACAACATCCAAGTATTATGGTGTGAACCTTTTCCTTGCAATCAATAGGTTTATCAACCAAACAACTCCTGTAGAACACTGATTTTTTTTAAAAAAAAATTGTTCCTTATTTTAAAACTTGATATTATATGAGCCCCATTTCCAGTGAAAGTTGTTCTTGTTGCATCAATAATTTAGGTGTCCCTGATTTTTCCTGTTTGATAGCACAAATATATGTTTAAGTTAAGGAGCACAAGTGTATATTGACTTCGAATTTTCTACATCCTGCAGGCTCGTCCATTGTTCAAAGACCAAAGGAAATTTCCCAAGATGGCTGATCCTTTGTTGAAAGGCCACTTCCCAAGGAGGGGTTTATACCAGGCCTTGGCTATTGCTGCAATGTGTTTGCAGGAGAAAGCCAAAAATCGGCCTTCCATTAGGGAAGTTGCTGCTGCCCTCTCTTATTTAGCGTCACAACCCTATGAGAGGAACAACGCTGCTGCCCGCCATAACTCGGCCGGTCCTTCTTTGTCTAGAGCTCTCGATGACCAGATTGACCAACACACCATGGTTGTTACTCAACAGGGAGCTCATAGAATACAGGGCCAATCAAATCATGTCGTGGCTGAAGTAAAAGAAACATGCTGGAGTGGATCACATCGTGCAGAAAGGGGCAGAGTTGCTCCAAATGGCATTGATAGAGAGCGTGCACTAGCTGATGCCAATGTATGGGCCAAGGCTTGGAGGCGCCAGGAGAAGGCAAGCATAGTGTTGTAACTGATCAGAGCCTTTCACAGTTTCACTATGACATCTGCCTGAGTTTTGGCATGATGCCATGACTATGCTCTCGGGTGACATTTTAAATGAACATGTGGGCTACATATTACAAGAAGGATGCTAGAAGAAGAAGAATAACAAGCAGTCGAATTGTAGAACTTCACCAGAGTGAGCGCTTCAAATATTTCACCGGTGGAGTGTACTGCACTCAAAATTTGTCTTACAGGGTTCATTTTGGTTTATAGGCACACATTCAAATTTTCATAGACAGATTTGCAGAGGAGCAAGTATATGTAGTAGATCGCTAATGCATCCATTCCAAATTATGTCACTCTGGCATCTTTTAGTTTTTTCAAATTATAAGTTGTTCTTTGCCTCAATCTCTCTTCCTCGTTTTCTATGCATTTAGTGCAGAGGATGTCATCTCAATGTAGATATATGGGCAGGTCGTTATCAAGGATTAGTTTCTTAGGGCAACCACAATGTGTGGACCATAAGAATGGCTAAGTAGTAAATGAGTTTTAGTTGTTGATAGATGTACAATGTGTGAGAAAAACTAAAATCAACTAGAAAATAAAAAACTATGTGCAACACCAATAGAAATTGAAGAAGAGAGAACAACTAATTTTTTATTCCTTATGGCTTGACCATATCACTATGGATAGTTTTAGTTGTTTTCTTACAAATTGCACAATGGTTATGATCTAAATATTTTATAGCTTATGGGCAACTTTTGAAAGACATTGTGGATGCCCTTAAGGAAAAATAGCACAAGTAAACAAATTTGCATGCTCCATCTCTCTAGATAGATTCTCTATTTGTAATGGTGTGATAGATACAGTGCATCATAAAAGTACAATATAGCAATCTCCATACGGAAATCATATAGAGCCAGAAAGATGGAATCAAGGTCTGCGCCATTGGTGATGGAACATGAAATCAAAAATTTGTGAGGACTTCCCCCAAGCCTATTGTAATGTCTACCAAGCACTTAACCCATAAGTGATTATGTTCATAATCACCTACAATCGCTTTTACATTTTGTACTAGCACGCATAAGCTACAAATAGTAGCTTTTTACCATATCTACCTTCCCACCACCTATAATACATACCGGATAAGTTGTTTTGCCAAACAGTTTTGACATAAAAAACAAATTATGCGGATGAGCTAGATTACTGATTTTTATGAATAATCCAAAGTGTAAGGTATTTTTTGAATAATCATAATCCCAACCAAAGGGACTCTAAAGTAGAAGAAAATTTTCAATAAATATTCTAGTCAAGAGACATAATTAAGCAATCAAGAAAGGCATGACTCTTGAAAGGATCTAAAGGAAAAGCATTTGAAAGGAGCAAGAGGTGAAAAACAAACAGTAACCGATGAGTCATCTAGTTACTGCAACTTTTCCCAGCTGAAGATGTTAAAATGCTCTAAAATGGACACCCCTATCATTATTGTGAAGGATTAGCATCAAGATTCAGGAGCTTGTGAAATTTTAGACAGTACAATTACATGTAATCTAACATAAGTTTGTTGATAATGTACACATAATTATATGGGAATGGTATTCGCTAGTACATTGCAAGTACCAAGAGTAACGTGCTATGTTTTTAAGGCAGTAAGGTGAGGTGCGGCGCTTTACCCCCTTCTAGACGCCTAGGCGACTAAGGCGTGTGGCGAGGCGACGCCTTATAACACATCCTAAGGCGAGAAAAAAGATAAGATAGCTGCAATTCAGTGGCACATTTGGCCCATAACTTTCTCAGCTACTGGGCCAGCAGCCCAGCACAGCCACCCCACCTCTCCCAATCCCACACCCTGCCCAGCTGCCACAGCCGCCACCACCAGCACCACGCAGCAGCTGCCATGCCATGGATCTGGTGGAGGCAGCCACAGTTCCGGTGGAGGTGATGGCGGCGGGCTTGGATCTAGCAACAGAGCTGGGCAACGGCAGCAAATATCGCTTCTGCTGGGATCAGGGCGCCGCCGGCTGAGAAGAAGGCTGCCGCCGCCGCTTCCAGATGCCGCCGCCCCTCTGTTTTCTCTCTCTCGCTCTCTCTCTCCCTCTCGATCTGTGGTGGACTGGTGGCTCCTGTGCGCGCACATCTTTTTCCTGCCCACGTGCGCCCGCCCCCGCTCAGTTTCCCACCTGTGCAAGCGCCCCCGCTCGGTTTCCCGCCCGCCAGGCTGTGTTGCCGCGCTGCGCTTGCAGATGGCGTCCGATTCAGGCCTCTGGGCGTCCAGGCAACGACAAAGTGCGCCTAGTCGACGCCACAATGCATAAGGCGGACGCCATACCTTCAGTGGGCAAGGCGGGCAGGACGCCTAGCGTTGGAGCTCGCCTCGACGCTAGGCTTAAAAACCAAGGTTACATGGAACTGAAATGGTTGACTGCCAACTAAAATTGGCAATGTTATGCAGACAAGGATATTGCCCTCTAGTTGCCCTCAGGGTATGTAACATTTCGTCGCACATAAATGACAACATAAAACTTATCTGTAGCCTGCACATTGATGATCAAGGGTACCAATCAGCAACCGTGGCAAGAGTGGCAATTGAGATAAGCAAGATGGCCACTGAGGTTAACATTCTTGTACCTGATGAGATCATGCCTACTTGTTCAGCTCATATATATGCTGCATGAAGGAAGAAGGAATACAAGGCTATCCTATTAAGATCTCTTGCCTCTTGTTTTAATCAAGCCAACCTGCATGCTCAGCCACATAGCTGCTGCTCAACCACAGCGAGGTAACCGCTGTAGCTCAGTGCCCAAATAAGAAGCAGCCTCAGCAAGACGGCTGTCATTGGAGACCTTAAAAGCTGAAACAAGTGCTTCCACTCGCATCAAAGCTGATACTGATACTGATAGAATCATTCCCTGGGCTAGATATTGTCTGCAAGAAAAGGCTAGACCATATAACAAGCGAGTCAGCAATAGGCAGCTGTCATGCTTCAGCAAGTCCAGGACAACACTCAGCCTAGGAAGATTGGTCAGCAAACCCACTGTAGCCTCTCGAGGTGCAGCCTTGAGTAACAGCACCACACAATCTGATGCTAGATCACTTATCTGTGGATCTGAATTGCCAACTAACTCGAGAAAAATACCCACATTGCCACCAAAATCACATATATCCATGATACAAGATTGTTGATCAACAGCAATGCTCATGCTGAAGGCACTGTCAACAAGGAGTGCTGGCTCTTTGGAAAGAGCAACACTTCGGCTGCTGCCAGTGCCGCGGATAATGAAAGCTCTGCAAAGTTCGAGGGTGGGTTCAAGAAAATCATCCATATCTTTCGCCGCGACAAACTCAAGCAGGTTCCCTAGTCTTCTGACAACTTGAAGCTGAGAAAGAATATGGGTGTCCATCTCAGGAGCAGATGCCAGAGCAAAGCAAAGCTTGACATTGCTTACATTTGCATTTGATAAATCTCCAAGCAAGAATTCAAAGCATTGGGATACTGTTGCTTTATGCAGAATATCAGAGACTTTGACGCAATCATGTTCCATTAGCATTACTAGAAGTTTCTGAGCATATATGGGTATGGGATCTTCATCCTCTGCAAATGAAGGGTACAGTGGCAGAAAATGCTTCTGGGAGATCGATTTCAAGTTTGATTTCACTTGTTCATCAGCAGTTAGTGAAGAATCACTGAAGATCACAATCATCGCGTCGAAGAGTATCTTCAAACACAAAAATCTGGCATCGCCATCTTTATTGCCCTTGTATAAAATGGATAGGCTTGGAAGGATACGATTACTGAATATTTTATGTTCATTGAGTATAACAGAAGGCTCATCCGTAGCTGCCTCAAGAACCCGCAACAATGTCATTTGGAAATCATCCCTAGCCTGAAAGTACAAAGATGGACATAAATAATCTGGCAAAGCCAATATGTAATAAGATAATACATGATGCAGTAAAAAAAACAATGTTAAAGCAGTAAGTCAGTAGCAGGACGTTAAAAACAGTAACGGTGCAACAAAGCAACAACTAAGCTTCGAAGTCTCCATATATTCTCCAACAGTGCACTATCCATACAGCTCACAAAAAGTACCTGAAAGGGTGCCTCCAAAATCTTTATCAGATTTGCCAGCTGAAGTAATACATGACTTGTCACAACTCTGTGCTTGAAAGATGCACTTCCAAGAAGATGAAGGATAACAGGGAAGAGATGAATTGTGCTCTTTGGATGAGCCCGTCCAGCTAAAGCAGTAACAGGCCCATGGCGTTTGCCTGCCATAACCTGCTGTATATCACTGGATATTGTATCAAGAATAGTTGGGACTAAAGAAGCAACCAACTGCACAAATGCTTCTGCACACTGATGAATGAAGCCCTCCTTCTCCTTTCCTAACCTATCAACTGCTGATATTAATTTTGCATTGCAGAAAAACAGGGGAAGCCACCTTTGACTGTTTTTGCAAAGAAGAGCAACAAACAAAAGGGTTTTCCCACGCAGAACATCAGTTCCCTGTTCTATCAGAGAAACGAGTCCAGGAACCAATTGCTTGTCATCCGATAATGAAAGAACATAGCGGTTCATATTTGTTACAGTGTGACTATTAACTAATGCTGAATTGAGAATATTCAGACTAGTCTGCTGCTCACGTGGATTTCCCTTGACGAGTGTACATGCAATATCCTTGAATGATAGCTTCTCCAGTATTAAATGAATAGAAGATGGGCTGAAGCGAGCAAGGCGAGACAAACACGATCCGGCAATGAACCTTGTACTCTCTTGCTTTCCATTTGCTTTATAGATATAGCATAGATGTCCAATAGCATCCTGGGAAGCAAAACGTGATGTCCACTCTGTTCCTTGACTACATATGTTATCAATTGTTCGCAGGGCATACAGTTGGGCTAGATCATCTTCACCCTTACGCAGGATAGATGACACCAGACCAATTACAGCACTAGGAACCTGAACAATTTGCAACTCAAACAAGTCAAATCAGGTATAAACACTAGTCTGAAATTTGTATATATATATATATATATATATAACCCCCTTTTGATATTTAACTGATGATGTCAGGAGTCAGGACAACATCGTTAGTTCATTATTGAGTTAAAAAAGTGGTCCCAACATCATCAATTAAAATCCAGAGGGAGTAGAAAATTATGGAAACTACATGAGCTTAAGGACCTATGCATGTTTCAGAGTACCTCTATAATTAAATATAGGATGTTCAGAATAGCTAATTGATAAAATTAATATCAACCTGTATGCATATAATATCAACCTAATAGTAGTGTTATGGCATTGGCACGTCACCAAAACTTTGTAAGCTAAATCAGTTTTTTTAAGTTTCCATCAAACTATATTACCATGTTCTGACAGTTGCACATAAACTGTTAAGATAGCATGCCTATAGCACAAATACTAGTAGTGTGCATCCATTAATTGCTATGTACTTGAGTTGTACAGCAGTGTACCTACACAAAATTTACATATTCCAATTTCTTGACATTTCAACTTGGGAAGATAGCTGACAGGAAATGCAAAGATACTCCGCAACACTATCAGTAACGTGTAGTAGATACTTCTACCATCCAGTAATTTATAGTAAGGTAATGTACTAGCAGGAAATACAAAGATGCTCACACAACAAAGTCAGTACTATGTATTATACATTTCAACCACCCATTTTTTACTTTGGTAATGAACTAACCTGCCATGAAGTTGCAGCCCTATTATCCTTCAAAGGAGATTCTTGAGCATTGATTTCTTTGGTATCTTGATCAGATTGGGTAGAAATGTAGAATAATAATTCTCCTAGCGTTGCCATACAGAATCTCCTGAGCTTATCATGCTTATCCCTTAACCCATCTGATAGTGCATTAAAAATCCCAGAATTTGCCAAGTCCACATCAAGAGCAGTGGAATATCGTATCAACAACCCCATAAGTGATGCAATTTGGACACGTAAAACTGGTGATTTTGACAGTCGAAGCATTTTTATAAGTAAAAACATAATTGGGCCATTAGTTATTTTGTTTGCAGCATCTGAGTTCATGCTTAACGTCTCCAGGTATCTGATAGTATTTTGCTTTTCTGAAACCTGAAAAGTTCCACTTAAACTCTGAATTATCTGACTGTTGAATGCATTCAGCTGCTCTTGTGGTAATTTGATATAGTCAGATGCTGTAAGAGCTTTAAAAGGAAGCGTGGGAACTGTGTCTACAGCTTTATCTGCCTTCTTACTAGGCATGATTGGTTTGACTGCAAGATCTGTCGGATGCCAAAATGCTTCATAAACATTAGAGTACGGCTCGGCACCAGTTGCTGCAATAGGAGCTACCTTAGCACGTTGTGCTTTCCTTGTACAAGTACTAGATGGAGTAGCTACCACATCAGGATGCTCAGTTTTTATCATGATATCAGACTTAAGTAAACCCTCATCATTGAGTATATCAATCTGATTCTCTTCATTAACATCAGTGGCCTGAGGTTTTTCATGCTCCGTGGATCCAGGATTATCTGATCCATCAGTGCCATCCGGCGCATCAATCTCTGGATTTTCACCAAAATCAAGCTCCATGTCATTATTTTCTATCTTAACTTCTGCCTCGTTCTCAGATGTTTCTGTGGGACGTCTGTAATTCTCCTTGTCCTTTTCCCTTTGCAAATTCACCTTAGCAATGCGAGACATCCTGAGAATATTTACACCCTTGAAGGCATCAGCCTTCGAAGGCTTCATACTATTTTTCTTGCCACTTTGCACATTCTTAACAGGCGTCATGAGCCCCTTCGTAGAATTTTCATCCTTCCTTCTAAGGCCACTGTGCTCACGGGGCTTGGTTGGTGTCAACTGTCTGGAAGGTTTATCACCATTTCTCTCAGCTAAATATGGTGTAACAGAAAGTTCAACCATGTTGTCAAAAGCAGGCTGAGGTGGCAAAGAAACCATGGGTATACTACTCCTCCAAAAGTTGTGCTCACATAGTTCAGACCACTGTAATCTTTCTGCTGGATCTTTCATGAGTAAGCAATCAATCAGATTTTGGAAGGACCTTGAGGGGTTATCAGGCAATGGTGGTGTAGGATCTGAAATAATAGATTTGACTAACTGCGTAAACTCCCTGGCCACAAATGGGGGCGTTCCTGTATAACATTCATACAAAACACAACCAAGCGCCCAGAAATCAGAAGCATATGAGTGGACTCCACCCTCTTGAAATAACTCAGGAGCCATATAGCATGGTGTTCCCCTCATGGGTTGTGGTACCTACAAGCCAGTCTACATTTAGGCTAAAAATGGAGATGGCAGCATAAACAAAACTTTTAAAGCTTACATCTCCAGGACTGGTCTTCTCGATGTCCTTTAAACGCCTTGCTAATCCGAAATCACACAGCTGGAACAACAGAGTAATATTGTTAATTTCAGCTTGTTATGCCCTGCTTTGGTAATGCTCTATCTCGGTAATCATGTAAGCAACAAGTACCTTCATGCATCCAAATTCATCAAGTAGAATGTTTGATGGCTTCAGGTCGCAATAAATAATTCCTTGTGAATGCAGGAACCTACCAAATAAGTCAGTATATCAGAGTTCACCAATTACATGCAATAAATATATGACACAGTTAGGCAAAAGAACATTACTGAAGAGCTTTGACGAGATTATAACCAAGGTCATGTATAGAATTTTCAGGTAGCTTCTTATCCTGCAGACAAACATAATCTATGTTGAGACACGGGGCATATATAAGGTGGGGGGGGGGGGGGGGGGGGGGGGAGAAAGAAAGGGCACAGTACTAGTGTTCAACTATGTTACATTAAATAGAAGTTGCATAAATCTATTCACACAATGGATCTTGGCAATGAAGTACCAGAAAATGGTCCACGGGGTACCCTAGTTCACTGCTACCATTGAGGCAAATATATTCTTAACATACAGCAAACTACAGTTCCAGAAAATACTAAGTAATATTTAGCATGAGCCACTCTTGATTTGTTAAGAACTTGAACCCCTTTATTACAGTTTCCGTAGTCAAATCTAAAAAAAAAATGCTTAACCGCTTGAACATTGATGTAAACTGTGAAAGCTACTGCTACTGCTGTACCAGTACTACATAATGGCTGCTGTGAAAATTAGAAGCCTTTTGTACATCTATCTAAGATATCTACACATTTGTACCTTGTTGAGTGTTACTTGGACATCATTTTTTCCAAGTGAGTTCATTACATCTAGCAATATATACATATAAAGCTACGTGTACATATAATATTTCTAACTTAACAATGCATTGTGTATCCTTATAAAACCAGAGAACTTTAGACATTATTTAAATTTTCAAGCAAGATACCTGTTCAAGCAAGCCCTTTAGGTCACCACCGACACAATACTCCAACACTAACCAAAAATGTGCGGAGGTCTCGTACCTGGGAAGACAAAAACAACTTAAGAATGATATACACTGGGTCGGTCATATGGTAAGACGAACAAGCATACTCTCAAACAGGCAGACTAGAAGTGACTGCCAAGCTACAAGATCAGCCAAACTTAAGTTTGAGTGCTTAGGAATCTTACCAAGAGTAAAATTTCAGGACATTTGCATGGTCTAAGGAATGCAACATCCGAACCTGCAAAGATAAGTGCGAAAGCAGTTAGTACAAAGGAACAGAACTTGACAAAGAAATGCATCTCTCAATCTTTTAAAACAGCCTTACAATCATGCTTCCAGAAACGTGTCGATCCAAAATAATGCACGATAAATTTGATCTCCTAAATAGTAGCATAAGTGCTTGTTTAGTTTTCTTCTTTTGCGAAGTTTTTTCTCTGGTTTGTCCCTCTTTAGGGCTTACACTTAAGAATTCCTTTTTCTTTTGCTACATGGCAGCGATGGCCTCCCTCACTGTTTCCGGTTCAAAAAGAACATAAGCGCTTACTCGAATCATGGCAGCTAAACATGCAACATCGAGTCCTCTAGCAAAAATGAAAGAGCCTACACCAGGAGAAACTGAAGATCTGCCGACTCAATCATGTGGACCACGATTCAAGCAGGAGAGTAACAAATATCTAAGCGCGCTGACCTCATTGAGAACCTTGGAGCGCTGGGACTTGTCGACGCTCTTGACGGCGAAGTACTCGATGGTCTTCTTCTTCCGCCCCTTGTACACCGTCTTCGATCCCCATCGCACAAAATAACACAGCATGCCAGAAAACAGCGAAATGATCAGAAATCGCTGACTGGAACCCATCAACACATCTCGATCTCAGCGGATCCTAGACGGAGTGAGGGCAAGTAGGCGAGCGAGAGAGGGAGGGGGCGCTTACCGAGTGCTTGCCGCGGCCGATGGCCTCGTAGACGTGGAAATTGTTCATGGCGGAGGAGCAGGACGTGGAGGCGGAGGCCGGGCTCCGCCCTCTTGCCGCCGGCGAGGGCTAGGGTTTGCGAATCGCGGCGGGGGAAGAGGGGAGGGGAAGAGAAGGGGAGCGAGTGCGTCCGCTAGAATGGGCGGGATTTCGAATTGAGATGACCGCTCGGCTAGTTTTCGAGTTTTGGGCAAAAAACCGGTACGGAACGGTCCGAACGGAGGCGCTCCCCGGGTGGACTCTTTTGATCCATTTTAGAGCTTTTTTTGAAATACATGACTTTTTATTGATTTTTACAATTTTTTTTTATGAAATTGAACTAATTTTTGAAATTCGTAGAAAATCCTGCGTTCAAAGAAAGCTTTAATTTCTGTATGTTTTGCTGCCTCAGAGTACAAGGGATCAGGGTATTTGAATTTGAGAGATAAATTTAAAGTATTGTAGCAAAAACAGGAAACCAGAGTTTTTATAGCTAACCGATCAATTTTCTGCACCGTTGAAAACCAACGGATTCCAGTTTTTTAAACTTTAGCCATTACAAGCTTTATTTGAGGGCGCAGGTACATGCCAGTACTGTAAATATGATCCAGATATCCGTCTTTTGTTTGTAGCCCACCGATTACTTTGCGTTGTCTCACCTCTATCTGCATATCCCTAACAACTCGTGCAGTGGTATTTGGGTCATCTTAACACCTTTTGGTACAGCTTCGGCTTAGGACACTGTAGCTACAGTGCCGTAAGCTCGAAAAGCTGAAAAAACACGGGTTGTCTGATGAAAACGACATATAAACAGTATTTTTACTGCAGTGTATAAACAGTAGCATAAATAGTTAAAATAAACTCCACCAACAAACCTTCACCAGACAGACAGATTTTAGCATCCATAATAATATCAATAAGCATTAATGCACTAGTATGTTTGAAATGAGAACAGTACCAAACAATAGGTTATGTTGTAAACTGCGATATGGAGTAATTGAATTGACTTCCAATGAATAATAGTACAGGCTTTGCGCCCAGTCAAAATATATGCCATGCCTAGAAGCCCAGTCAAGGCCTAGGTACATTCACTTAAGCAATTTTCTAGTGATCTTCTACAACAAAATTCCTATGTTTTCTAAATCATATTCGGCAGCGTAGTGGTTTATTTTAGTCGCTGGTTTAAGGTTATTTGGACACCATGATTCACCATCATTAGTCCTGCATGATTTCAGAGCTTCAGGCGGAAAGAATATGGCAAGAATGTGGAATCGCGTGCTCCGAGAGCTTATTTGCAACTGTCAACTTGGGAAAATTGTCCTTCAAAACTACTAATCAGCTTCGCTGCAGCCGCTTCTACCCTCTGGTTATCCTGAAATTAAGCGGGGAAAACAATTAGGTAAAAAATTACACTCCCTAAAGTCAACCATGAAAAAGTAGTGTACTACTCCTAATTTGAACTAAGCTCTTCCTATTTGAGTCACTTGAACATCGAATGTACTTCTGTCTAAACTTCAGAGATTATTTTCACTTACAAATCAAGGTTCTAGAAGTGTACAATATTGCAGTGCTTTTTTTTTTTCAGAAAAGCTTGAAGGATCAAGGTTCCTATTTGGTACGTGACACACAAATGAGATTGCAATAAGAATTTCGTGGGACCAAAGTGGTCATACTTTCCAAAGAGTTACATCACCAACCTTTCCAGTAAGATAAACAACCAAAGGTCCACTTCTAGAGACCCGGTGAGACCCTATATGAAACATCAATAATCAAAGTGTCATAAATTAGACCACAAGGCCACACTAATAAGCTGAAAAACAGGGGGTGCCGAGACACAAAGGCATCATACCAATGTAAACATCAGAAAACTCTAAGCACATTTTTGCAAGGACAGGAGCCATTTTAACCTGAACAAGCAGGCAGCAAGATCACATTAGATTAACAATCAACTGAGGATGTATCTCCACATGTGAAGTCTTGAAGGATAAATTTTCTTTACCGCCAAAAAATGATAATGAATATCAAACATATATTAACTGGCTGTTAAAGAAGTAAGAATGTTTTTACTTTACGTGTTAGTTAAGAATTGAATCAAAAAGACTTAGGCTCATGGATTACAAAGATTTGTTTTGAAACAGTCATCCAGAAAGGTTAAGTATATAATTCTACAAACAGATTTGAATAAAAGGATACATTTAAAATTACAATATAAAAAATACTTATAAAACTCATGTATTACAAAAAATGGTTTTGAAAGAGTCATATCCAGAAAGGTTAAGTATATATTTCTACAGACAGATTTGAATATTTAGCTCAAAAAATTTTAGCTAAAAAAAAGATTTGAATAAAAGGATACAATTAAAATGACAGGGAGGCATACATCTGAGAGTTTAGTGCGGAGATGCTTCAACACAAAAGGCTTTGCCTGCAGTAAACCACTCTCCTGGGTTTCTAGAAGACAATCCCACTCAATCTCTAGTTCATCCACATTGGTTGCAGCAAGAGTGATGACATTTCTGCATTTGATCTGCATAAGAATAAGAAATAATAAATAAGGCAAATGAAAGTAGGTTTTAAAAAAAAATGAAAATAAATTTGTCTGGAACCAACAACAACAGCAACAATGCAGTTTTTCTCCAACTTAAGTTGGGTAGGCATATTAAAGAAGACTGGTCGCTATTTTGTTATTTACAATATGGTGGCAAAACTTCACGAATCATTATGCATTTTCCTATCACTTGCTGGTTTTTTTTCTGTTACAAAATTCATTTCATCATTGCTGCCTCCAAATTACCCATAATATCATAGCATTGCTATACATTAGTTTTTGGAAATATACGCCCCAAGGAAACATATATAAAATCACCAAACATTTAACTTCAGAACAGATGTGAAAGAGATGCATCAAAACAACAGAAAAATAGTTCTTAATTACTTACCATCGGTAATGGTAACGATTTGTGATGCAATAGTTCAGTAATACCTTCTGGCAACAAAGCCATCTGGAAAAGAAACGGAAAGGAGTTAAATGACAAGATTAAGCTTTGCTAGACAAGTACTTAAAACTGCACCGCTAATCTAAGTTGGAAATCCTGATTACCTCATTTCTATCACCAGTGTAATCATTTCCCATCATTTGACTAAGATAGTCCTCAAACTCTTCATCGGGAGCCTATGCTAATTTAAAGCACAGATAAGTTGAAATCATGAAAAGAAACATTCATGTATGGCACAGTTATGCAATCGAGAACTTCTACATGCCATAATACAGTCATAATGGTTACAATAGTGCGACCCTCTAGATCCAAGCACAAACTTTTCATCTTTATCCAATAAGGAATGAAGAAAAAAACACAAAAGAATGTTATAATTGCAAGAACTTATGCCGAAAATGTCATAAATAAGGAATACTACAAGGAGTTCTTATCCAGGAAAAGGTTTAATGAGCGCACCAGACGGACTCCAAATGCTTTTGCGACACCACCCAAAGAAACATCTGAATGCAGAGGCCCAAGTCCTCCAAAAGTGAACACCTTGTAGAATCCAAATTTTATTACGCGAACTAAAATAGTTCAAAAAATGAGAAGTCTATAGAACTAACCATATCATCTGTAGATTTACAACGTTCAACTTCTTCAGCAACAGAATCAATCTACAAGACCATCACAGTCTTTAAGTTCAAATGCCCAGAAAATAACACAATGTTGGCCAACAAATAGCATACCTCACAAGAAAAAAATTACTGATACTGTTACAATGCATGAATTGACTTACTTCATTGCGAACAACGGCTATATGAGAAACATGCCAGCCGATTGCATGAAGCTTATTGCACAACGCTGCTCCTAGTTTATCTTCAGCTGTGCCAAATCTGAAGCATTAAACCATAACGATATCAATTAACTGTGGAAACAATGTTTAACAAGCAAATACTTTCCAGAAAACATCGAATTCTGATTATCTGTTCCATATAATCTATAAATTTTCCAGGAACATGATAAAAATGAAATAACAACAACAAACAGCATATGTTTCACATAGACTCTGGAACTGTTGGCACCACCCAGGTTCAAATCCTCTTTGATGAGAATTAGGGTGCCTTTTTCTTCTTAATACAATGCCACCTCACCTGCTGGTTCCTCTTAGGTTGGTTGAGGTTTTTTTTCTGGAACAGTTGGCTAAAATTTTAGCAATTTGATCTTTAGTTTCCAGACTACTGAAATTATAAATAAAGTTTGCAATATTAAATACCCAAAAAGGAAAAAAAAGAACATCACAGCTGCCACCACTACCATGAAAAAACAATATTCCAAACAACAATATGCATAACACAAATACATCCTTTATAGTAAGTTGAAGAGATTACTAACAATATTTCATCACCAACTATAATGATTGAAGCTGAGCGTGAGATCATCTGTTCTCCATCAGTAATGTTCATTCCATTGCTTGCAACAGAATTAGTTTCCATGTTGTTATTAACCTTTTTTGTTCTACCAGCTCTTTCAAGCCTTCCATCTGATAGCATGTATGCTGGTCTAAAACTTTTCCCACCTGACGAATCACTAAGAAGTGCATTTGGAACTGTATCATGAATGCTACCAATGGAAGTGTACCTGAAGTAAGCACAAGTACATGAAATAAGTAGGTCATCTCTGAAAGGTTATAAGAAATGCCATATTAATTCAGCAGCAACTTAAACAATAGGACAACTTCACAAAATGAACTCAAGTTCGACATGCAAAGTAAAAAAACTGCTAATATAAAGGAAGAATATTAAAGAACTTTTAGTACTCGACAGCACTAAATATTGCATGTGATACACAAAGAAATCAAGAAAAAACCAACACCTAATAAAAGGCCACAAACAAGAAATAATTCATTCAAGGATCTGACAAGTTAAAAAGAACCTACCCTTGATCATAAAGGCTGCAGTATTTGACTTTACATGTCAAAAGAAAAGACCAAACATCTCTGTCCAGAAGAAAAATGCTCATTAACATCTGAATTAGCATACTAGAAAAGGGAAGGTTGATTGATTTACGTGATCACAAGAGAAACCTGTATGACCAATCCAAGATAGGATTCACCCTCATAAATGGAGGCCACCCAGGTGAACTTGGTGAGAACTGTTCTTGACCAACCTATAATTCAAAGTTGTAAATATCACTGGGTCTATCAAGATACCAAAAAGTAAAATGTATTGTAAATGCCAATGGGTGTTAGTATTATGATTTGCAAAATAATAGGTTTGTGTGTTCTTCAATAACTACTGAGCAATGGAACATGGGAACTACCGCATTTGGATCACCAATTCTTGTGCCAATGAAAATTGCTTTAGTAGGCTTCTCTTTCAGTAGACCTTCTAAGCCAGACTTGAAATCTGATCGGATAGTTTCCAATGGCAAACCATAACTGTAGAGATGAAGGATGCAAAATAAAAGAGGGATATTTCATTTGGTTTCACTATAAAAAGGATGAAGGAAGCAACTGAAAAGAATAGCAAATTCTTACATTGAAACAGTCTCATAAGTGAATGAGTTGATTTCAGGGAATGCACATGGACTCTCGAAATAGATGGTGCGCACAGGACAGTTTTGGACAGCATCAAATTGGGGTCCATCACCAGAATCTTTTTTGTAAAGGTAGTAACCAGCCCTTATTAAATGCAGGAGTACCTATTGATATATAACATCGATACAACATCAATTTACCAAGAGATATTAGCTATCACTGAACATACAGATAGACAACTAGCAAAAAAGAACATAAATATACTTACAGTCGAATCTTTCCCACCATTAAAGCTGAATGCAACTTCTTCAAACCTGCGAAATGAAAATAATGATACTTAGACAGCTGCTAAGAGTCATGGCATTCAATTCCCACCCTTACCCCAACCAGCAAAAATATAAAGAGGATTATGAAGTGCCTTGTACTAATTGCACATTTCGAGGACATCTACCTTTTATCCTATTTGACACGTGGAGGAGAATGAAAGGTTAACTGTTTTCACCCACATGTTCAATGAAGATATGGAATGCTCAAAGAAGATTGCATAGAAGGATGACAGCATCAAGCTACGAATCAATCATGATGGCCTTGTGGTTTCAATATCATCCCTAAAGGTTCACATTGACTTGACTACAGTTCCAAATAGTACCTTTGAAACATAGCTACAAAATTCTTCTCAACATAACGCCTCGTAAAAGTAACAACTGGTGCCTTGTCCTGGGGACTTACGTAAGAACAGCCAGAAAAAAGGTCTGACTAAACTGCAAAGAAAACAATGCACCTACTTTATGAGAGTTTCAGGACAACAACTGTAGTCATCCACTTCTGAGGAAATGGATACAAGGGGCTGTTTGATTTTTATTGGTCTTTGCCCAGCCAATGTGACAGCTCACAAAAAGTTGGTGTTGCTTTTCTTCGCCCGTGTTACGCGTGTGATTTGGCGAGAAAAACACTACCATTGGTAGCATGGCCGTTGGCTTGCCAAAACAAGACATCAATCCAAAACGCCAGCCAAAGCATCCATTCAACGACAAATTTTGGAAAGGTAGCCATCAGTGTCAATCCAAATGAACCCTATGTTAGTGACAGAACCCAAAAACTGACTGCATTAATTATCAACTAAAAATGCAGGTCTGGCAGTAGCAGACAGTCCAGAGTGCCTGAAAACCTGATTAGGTGACTATCATAACATACACGAGCAAACAAGCAATTGCACAATCAGGTAAGCAGAAACGCTATCATGACCACATTTCGGATCGAACAGCTGCTGCACCAGACAGTTTGAGATCTACTCCATCAGCACGTGTCAGCTCGATCCTGCCGCGCAGGCATCCCCCAGACGGTTCCCCAAACACCAGCCTAACTCTTCACTGGGTCACCCAGCCCATAACAAACCCACCCGCACATCACGGCGGGATGAACGCCACCTCAATCTCGCACTTGCTGAATCCCCGACCCGATCGCGCGCGCGGAGAGCGCCCCCTACCGCGAATCTGAATCGCCCCGGTGGATCGCTGTGGAACCAGTGCACTATGACTGGCCAGCGCGAACCCAAATCCGCGCGAGATAAGGAGGCGGGGGGTGCTTACGGGTAGAGCGCGAAGGCCCGCTGGACGACGTAGACGGCGTTCGCGTACTTGGTGCGGAGCCGGCGGTCGCTGCTCCCGCGCACGGCCTCGTCGATCTCCATCCTCCTCGTCCTCGTCCGACGAGGCGGGCGGTTGAGGAGTGGAGGGAGGTTGAGGACGGGAAGGGAGGGAGGCGTGACCCGGCTGCCTTGCCGAGTGAGGAAGAAGGGGTGAAGGACGCGGAGAGAATCGTAGGGGGATCAAACTGGTGACGGGAGCAGGAAGCCTCCAAAGGCTGCGGTGGATAGGCTGCGAGTTTCGGATGCGGCCAGTTTATGCGTTGGATCTTTTCGTTCCCCCTCCGTATTTTCTTCCTAATTCCGCGGGCGGATCCGATCTCCGTGGACCCGGAGCGGCGCTGACGTGGTGGAACGAAGGCCCTCGTTTCTTGTTGCTGAGATGGCGGTGTTGCACTGACGTGATGGACGAAGACCATGGTTACGCTGCCTCCTTCCACGGAGGCAGTATCATTTTCTTGGTGCATAATAATTTTATGGCGAAATCTTTGACTATTCAAAATATATGGCATACTATTTTTTAATAACAATTGAAAACACGTGCAGTCAAATAATTTGCAAGATCATAATCCATTTGAATATTGGATGTGTTCGGTTGTAATTTGATAGCGGGCTGTGGCTGCACACGTCGTAGATCCAGAGCAATTTTCTACCGTGAGCGGCAGCGGCAGCCGAAACAACAACCGTTTGTAGCTCTTCCGAACAAACCTATTTATAACACCTTCGATCCAAATTCTAAATGAAAGCTGTCGTTAAAATTTACCAGGTTAATGTTTTATCCAGCTCGACAAAAAAAATGTAATGAATCTCTATCGGCATCTTCAATTTCCTACTGTGTTGAAGGATCATTAGTATCTGATGATTTGAAACAGGAGGTTTTCAAATTTTTGTCAGTTGAAACAATGTGCTTCGAAAATTTGTCACTGGACCATAAATCATAGATACAGATAGTTTTATGTGTCATTCACATAGATAACAAATTTATTAAAAAAGCAACGTTTTAAGTTTTAAATATGCAAATTTCTTCGAAACGGTAGTGGCAGCAATAACTTGGTGGCAATGAGCTAAACTATTCGTTGCTGTTACAGTCCTACAGATGTAGAATACAGTAGTTCATGTACTCCTATAAAAGAGCACAGCATAAAAAAAACACATGTCCGATGCCCCGTCAATTCCGTGATGTTGACCTGTTCGGAGATCTGGCTGAAGTCCAGGAGATCAAGCCATGTCTGACCAGTGGCTGGGCCTGTGTTTGACGGTGCCCTCGCCAAAGCCACCTGAGTCAGGCGTCGGTCGCGGCCAGGCGTTCGAGGGCTGTGATATGCGCCGGAGCAGGGGCGAGTCCGCGAGTGCTGGGCAGGCAGCATCCTACTCCTCGTGGTAGAAACGCGTGTCGTGTGCGCAGGGTTCTGGCTGGTGCGGTCTTCGCTCGGGCGGCACACGGTGACGCGCGCCTCCGTCGACGCCTTCCTCATCGCCGACACTTGCTCTCGCATCATCTTCAGCTGCTCAGCTCCCGGACCTTCGTCTTCGTCCACGGCGACCAGTACAACCTGCTCTAGAGCAGGGGCCCGCTTTGCGAGGAAAGAATTTTTGAAGCCCAACCAGAATTAATACAAAGAACAATCAAAAAGATGATGCATTTGCTGCTGTCTGTGAAGGATGTGTCCGAAATTTGGGCCTAAAACCAACTCTCCAAACTGTTGATACCCTAAAGGTTAAGTATTACACACTAACAAAAGTTCAAATACAGTTTCTAGCAGCTAAAAGAACAGAAAGTCAATAAGCAGCTCTAGAACACCGTATTACAGCATTGAAAGATGAATTGGTGGAGAAATGGTTGGCACGTGCAAATATGGAAAATATATCGCAGAATGGCTCTGATTCAAAACATCATGTGGCAAGATATTATACCTTCTCTATTGTCATTTTTAACTTGTATGTTGTATGGATATGTTACTTATATACACTCTTACTTTTACGTTGTAGAGCCCAAGATCTGATGAAAATGATATTGATACAGATTTTGTTGCTGAATTTCATGAAGACGGTTTCTATGATGATCACTGTAATGATCAACAATATATGATTGTTACTAGGACCAAACCAGTCAAGCAGCACCGCCGTTGCAGCCCCATTCCCAAGCTAGCCCTATACCTACCACTACTTGTATTAAAGAATCAACAAGGAAAGGTGATGCTCCTCACTTTCCACATAATGACTCGGTAATGTTCTCATTGCTTCTCAACTTTTTGCTTCTAGTGTAATGGTGGTTTTTCTTATAATTATAATTCTTATAATTGTATCATTTTATTTTAGATTGGCAAAAAAGTTATACTATATACAATCCTAATATCTGATCAACCTGTGGCCAAGAGAGCAATTATTTCAAGTAATCCTAAATCCATGCTAGAAGGACAACCTCTTGGAAAGCAATACGGTTAAGTTGTCATCAAAGTTGTGCTGAAAAGGGAATCAAAGCTGCCTCGTCCTTATACTAGTGTGTAAAAGATGGCCAATGCTAAGGGTCTATCAATTGCATGGCTATATTGCAAGGTAACAAACAACTTTCGTCTTTATTTTTTGTTTTCATAGGTCATAAATAGTAAAAAAATTTAATTCAGTGATATTTCTAATAGCTGAAGGTTAGCAAGAGTTCAAAATCATGTATTGTCTACTGAATTGCAAAAAATATACCTGCTAACATGGCTACATACTTATTTTTATTCTCTGATGAGTAGTAGCAAATGATATGAAACAATGTTTAGAGAATGGTATCTAGCTAAAAAATGTAATAATAAAATTTAGATTAAACAACATCCTTATTAATTTCAGAATTTTATGATTTTTCCACTATAGCACAGCCCAATATATGTTTTTCTGAATTTTCTCTAGCTGCATATGATTTGGGTCAATTTGCTTTCAGTTTTAATGTGCACACCCCATTCAATATATGTTCAAATACATAGCTTCGCTTATGTTTTAGGGTGCTTTTTTTCTGAGGCGAAATCTACTTTGATTCAACAAACTTGATGAGTGTGAAGTTCTATTTTCAGGTTGGTCATCGTAAATGGACTTGGCATGATGCAAGCAGCCCCAACTTGATCTAAGTGCTTATGGAATTCTCTTGAACATCTTAGCTGGAGTTTTATAGATTTGTAGTGACTTATTAGAAAGGGATCATTTTGAAAAGATCACAAGCAAACCATATGACTGTGCAGTAGCACCCCTTCCATCTGAGTTACCTAATTGCCATGAATTATGAGTGTACAATGGCATATGGAAGTTATTGTTCTTACCAATATACATTGTGGTCTTTGTTCAGTTTAAGTGCTCAAGTACAATGTTTAATGATTGTTCTAGCTCAATGGTTGAAATGTAGTTTTGAAAGGTGTGAATTGAGTATTGTCTGAATTGATTTGTTTTTACTGCTGCATTCGATTGTTGGTTGCTATAAATTGATATCATCAGATTGTCTGTTGTTATAAGTTTCTAAAAGTCAATCGCTATATCTGTTATATAACGACAAAAGGTCGATCGCTACATTTCTAATATAACAACAGACGATCGGTCGTTAAAAATAGTTAGTCGTTAAAAACATATAGCGACGCCACTGTCAACGACAGATAGCTTTGATCGCTACAGATTTATAGCGACCGACCGTTGAACGCTGTAACGGCTTATAGCGACAGGCCTCGTGCTCGAACTCATCGGCCTCGATTCCAAGCTCAAGATGGCGGCTTATAGCGACAGGCCTCGTGCTCGAACTCATCGGCCTCGATTCCAAGCTCGAGATGGCGGCAATGGCTCGCAGCAGCACCGAGAGGGCGGCTCATGGCGGCGACGAAAGGATGGCTCACAGCGGCGGTGGCTCGAGCACCACCAGGAGGGAGGCTTGTGGTGGCGGCGACAGGAGGGTGGGGGTCGAGGGCCGGTGAGAACGAGTTGAGGCAGAAGCTCGGGAATCAACGTTCGAGTCGCTACTCGCTTCTAATGTAACTAGAAGGTTCCTCAGGCGCGTTGCTGCGGGAATTTATAAATAGTTAGATGATAATATAAAAATGAAATTCAGTGGCTATCAATGAATAATCAAAGTTATATTGTATTAGTATAATCATGTGCAAAGAATCTATGACAAATTGTATTATGAGAATGTATGACAAATTGTACATCTTACTATGATCATGAATACAGCTCATAGCTAACAATCTTTACTATTTTGAACAGATTAACAGTTTGTATTTTCTTTCTCATTGCTATCACAGTACCAAACCTCATCAAGATAAACCATAAGATGAAATGTTAGATCTTCAATGTTTTGGACCGATTAATCATTTTGCATTTCTTTCTCATGGCTAATTATACAAACCTGTAAAAAAGACAACGATGTTCTGATCATGATAATAAAATGCGCCTGATTGAATAAAATATGCAGAAGTGAATAAAAGTTACAAAATCACCGAAGAAAGCTTGATTTCAGGCAAATTTGGCAAAACCATGAAGGATAGACATACCCGTGACTCCGGATGATTAGAATATTTTTCAGAAAACAATATATCATATATAGTACTAAGAGGATCAACTATCAACGGATGAACGGAATGAAGTATTGTATTAAAAAGAAATATGATACCTTTAAGACCATGAAACAACTTCTTTTTAAGGCTTCTTATAATCTCATTGGCCACAACCACTTTTTTTTTGCTCATATTCCTTCGTAGAAAGTCCCTACAAGGATGGAAGCAAAGCAACATTCAGAATGCACAACCAATTCAAATAATGGTAGTATGCCACGAGTTATAAGTAACAGTTCGCATCTCACTATTAGTATGCAAGGGATTGGTTTGGTCTAGCTGTGTTTCTTAATTGAACACCTGGAGCCTTATCCTTGTCGTTCATAAGGTGTGTGTAGGCTCCATGCTTGTGCAGTGCTGATCGCATCTAAAAATGTGAAAAGTTCAGTATCCCAACTTGCTTTCTGTAACTTCTGAATCTGGTAATAAAAAGAATGAGAAAAAATGGGGATCTGCTCACGGTAGGACTGATATCTGATGATGAACAGCCCCATAGAAGGAAGGGTCGTCTTGTTCTCCTTGGCCACCTGTGACGAAGAAACATCTGACCATTTTCAGAAAAGACCACCCGGTGGAACTAAAGCAATCACTGAAAGTGAAATTCACTACTGACCAGGTACATGTAATTGTCATGACCCCATGACATGAGCACGGTTCAGACACAACTATTAGTAAATCTGACTTAAAGCATAATTATTCACATGAGCCTGGTGTCATTAGATAGACAGAAATCCACTATTTACATGGGATTACCATTTAAAGAAAAAAGATAGGTAATAGGAACATTCAAACGTGGAATAAGTTGGCTATGACTTTCAGAAAAAGAAGAATTCACATCCAAACATTGATTGATCAGCAATTGTGAGACGCAAATGCATAGTTGGATCCATTGAGAAGGACATATAACTGGAATTATACCTGGATCAATGCATTCGATGTCAGAGTTGGCCGGAAGATAACCTCACCAGAATGTCACCGATGAGAAGAAGAACACACACGAACACAGGTGGTGAGAGAGCACTCAGGACACAGGTATGTTTTCTGGTGCTGCCAATGGCTGGTGCACTCTTTTGTGTGTTTTTTTGCCTTGCTTATATAGAGAATTACAAGGAAATAAATATCCTATTACAGAAAAGTAACTATGGCTATCAATCAGGGCTGATATCGCTTCTAAAAAACAAACTCATAACTAAGGAAGGTAAATACTTGGCACACAAGTTTCCTAGACAACTATTCCCGGACAACTAAAAAATACTGAACAAGCTTACCAGCGCACAAGTTTATTTGCAACAAATCTCCACTTAAACCTTGTGCCTTGGTCTACTTCTTCAACTCCTATCCTGCCCCTCAGTTCCTGGAACTTGACTCGTCCTACAGCTTTTGTCAGCACATCCAACAACTGACCTTTCGACCTGACGAACATAATGCTGATCCTTCCTTCTGCAGCACATTCACGAACGAAGTGATAACGGATTCGAATGTGCTTACTCCTCCCGTGATGAACTGGGTTCTTGGCAAGATCAATTGCTGACTTATTGTCCATCTTCAATATTGGTGGTTTGACTGCTTCCCCCACGATTTCAGACAGCAAACCAGCAAGCCAAACTACCTGACAAGCTCCTGCTGAAGCTGCCATATACTCTGCTTCACAGGTTGACAAGGCTACAGACTTCTGCTTCTGAGATTGCCATGAAACTAGACTTTGTCCAAGGAAAAACAGAACCCCTGACGTGCTCCTGCTATCATCCAGGTCGCCGCCCAGATCACTATCACTAAAACCTGTTAGCTGCAAGCCACTAAGTTTCCCTCTTCGGTATGTAACCCCAAAGCTCCGTGTCTCAGTAACATAACGGAGAATGTGCTTAACTGCAGCTTGGTGATCTTCTCGTAGATCCGACATGAAACGGCTCACAAAGCTCACAGAGAAAGCTAAATCAGGACGAGTGTGAATCAGATACCTCAGTGCTCCAGTGATACTGCGGTACTCTGTTGCATCCACCACCTTAGCTGAGCTTGTCTTGGTCAGCTTCAGCCTTGGTGCCATGGGTGTGTGGCACAGGTTGCAGTCCCCTATACCTGCTTTCTCCAGCAGCTTCTGAGCATAGACAGCTTGGTGAATTGAGATGCCATTCTCTCCCTGGATCACCTCAATACCGAGATAATAGCTGAGCAAACCCAAGTCACTCATACGAAACTGCTGCCTCATCTCATCTTAAATCTTGTGATGTCATCATCAAAGGCACCATCAATGAGAAGATCATCAACATACACACCAACTACCAGAGGTCTACTAGCAGTGCACCGGGTATACACAGCATGCTCATGGTCACTACGATGGAAACCAAGTGACTTCAGAGAGGAGTGCAGCTTTGAATACTAGGCCCGTGGTGCTTGTCAAAGTCCATACAATGCCTTCTTCAGTTTCAGCACTTGATCTTCCTTCCCAAGGACGAAACCCGGTGGCTGGCAAACATACACCTCCTTCTCCAAAACACCATTCAGAAAAAACAGACTTGACATCCATGTGGTGCACTCGCCATCCCTCATGAGCTGCAGCAGCAAGTATTAATCTGACAGACTCCATCTTTGCTACAGGCGCAAAAACTTTTTCAAAGTCAATGCCCTGTTTTTGCACAAAGAAGAAGGAGGTGTATGTTTGCCAGCCACCGGGTTACGTCCTTGGGAAGAAAGATCAAGTGCTGAAAAAGCAGATTTGACATCCATGTGGTGCACTCGCCATCCCTCATGAGCTGCAGCAGCAAGTATTAATCTGACAGACTCCATCTTTGCTACAGGCGCAAAAACTTTTTCAAAGTCAATGCCCTGTTTTTGCACAAAGCCCTTTGCGACCAATCTGACCTTGTACTTGACAATCTGCCCATGCTCATCCTTCTTTGCCTTATATACCCACTTTAGTCCAATTGCCTTGTGACCAGGAGGAAGATCAGTGACCTCCCAGGTACTATTTTCCTCAATTGATCTCAGCTCTTCCTTCATAGCTGCACTCCAATTTGGGTCTTGTTCTGCTTCGGAGAGTGTGGCAGGCTACTCTGCATTGACCACATTCAATTCCTCCGCCAGATGCCTTTGTGCAAAACCTGGTATTCTGCAGGACCCAGAACATTATCAATTCTTCAGAACCTGAGTTCCTCCTCTTCATCATAATCAGCATCCAAGTCTGGTTTAGAACTTGGAGGTGTTGCAAACTCCACAGGTGGTGCCTCAGCTGCTGGAGGTGTACACTGCTACCCCTGATCAAGCTCTTCATCAGACTGGCCTGCAGTGATTGTGATGTACTCTACAGTGAAAGGCTCTGAGCTGCATGGCTCTGAGCCATCATCTCCCTCCTCTCATCTCCATTCTGCCTGCTCATCAAACACAACATCTCGAGTGATATGAACTCGCTGTGTCCGTGGATCATATGCCCTATAAGCCTTGGTCCCAGGCTCAGCCCACAAAGATCATCTTCCTTCCTCGGTCATTCAACTTCTTGAGATGTGGCACTGTGTTCTTCCATACACAATGCAACCGAAAATGCAAAGATGATGTATAGCAGGTTTCTTACCATACAAAGCCTCAAATGGAGTCTTGCCCTTCACACTTTTTGTTGGTGATCTGTTCAGCAGATATACTGCAGTCACTACTGCCTCACCCCAGAAAAATACTGGCAGGTTTTTGGCCTTCATCATGCTCCTCGCAGCTGCAACCACAGTCTGGTTTCTCCTCTTCACCACACTGTTCTGTTGTGGTGAGTATGCTGTAATTAGCTGGCGCTGGACACCCATCTGAGTGCAGTACTTGACGAATTCATTTGATGTGAATTCTCCACCTCTGTCAGTGCGCAAACACCGCAGCTTCTCCCCTGACTTTGCCTCTGCAGCTGTCTGCACTCGCTTGATAGTATCTGCTGCCTGATCCTTGGACTAAAGCAGCTCAATCCACCTAAACCGGCTGTAATCATCGACAAGGAGCAGGAACAGCTTCTTGCCACTCGGAGTGGCAAGTAAAATTGGGCCACACAAATCACCATGGACGAGCTCGAGCACCTTGTCTGCCCTGTACTCAGCTTTCCTCGGGAATGGCATCCTCTTCTGCTTTCCTGCCATGCACCCTTCACACAGCTGGTCGACCTGCATGATCAACGGCAGCCCTCGCACCTGCTCATCACCAGCCATCTTCTTCAACGCTGGGAAATTGAGATCTCCCAGCCGAGCGTGCCATCGCCAAGCCTCCTCGCCAAGTGCTTGAAGGCAGACAGGACGTGCCAGTTTCACCTCAAGCACGTACAGCAGGCTGGGACTCCGCTTGATCTTTGCCAGCAGCCAATGCTCCGAGTCTTCTATCCGCATCACTCCGCCGCCTACGGATGTCTGGTACCCGAGGTCATCGAGCTGCCCAACACTGAGTATGTTGGTTCTGAGCTTGGGGATGAAGTAGACGTCACTGAACGCGACGTGCTCTCCTGTCTTACCGCTGAAGAGCACCGTACCGCGACCTTCGATCCGCACGACAGACCCGTCCGCGAACCTGACGGTGCTGCAGACTGCGGTGTCCAGCTCGGAGAAGGCGCCGCGAACCCCGGTCATATGGTTGGATGCACCGGTGTCCACGACCCATCTTCCAGCGCTGATATCCTCCTCGACACCCGCGTTCACCACAGCTCGCTCCGCCACATGGATCTCCCTCCCCACTCCTGCCGCCGGTGAGAGAATCCTGGTGCCTGACTTGCTCGGAGTGTGGAGAATTTTGGCCTCCAACATCAGCAGTGAGGTCTCATCATTGGCGTGATGGGCCTCGGCGCGCCCACCAGCCTGCTTCTTCGGTTTGGACCAGCATTCGCGTGCCCAATGGCCGGCCTTCCCACAATTCCAGCAAACATCGCTTGGCCTGGCCCGGTGCGGTTCGTTCCCGCCACCGGAATGTCCCCTGTCGCGTCCTCTGCCCCGGCCGCCGCCGCGTCAGCCATTGCCGAAATCACTCTGCTCCGAAACTTCAAGCGAGCCATCCACTCCTCGGTCAGCAACAGCTTTCCATTCTCGACATTGCCCGAGATTGCCGTCCTCTTCCGCTCCTCCACAGCCCGCAGTCGCCCGGTGGCTTCCTCAACAAGATTGTGCTCAAATCGAACGAAGTCTCAATCGAGATTGTCACTTGCGCAAGCAACTCGGGGACCGCATGCAGCAGCTTCTTGACAACCTCCTCCTCGGCAACATCCTCACCAAGAACGCGCAGCTGGTTCGCGAGAGTGATGAGATGAAGAGAGAAGTCTTCAACGCCTTCACCCAGCTTGAACGCCAATTCTTCGAATTCCCGTTGGAGCTTCGACACGTTCGCCTCCTTCACGCGGTCGTCACCGACCCTCACCGCCCTGATCGCCGCCCAGGCTTCTCTGGCGATGTCCTTCACAGCGAGCCCTGCCTGCATCTCCCCTGGCACCGCGCGTAGCAGAGCAGACAAAGCGCTGTGATCCTCTTGGAACGTGCCATCTCTGGTGTGGATGATGTCCGAGAGTCCCGCCGTCCTGAAGGTTGACCATCATTACCAGCGATCACTCCGTGTAGTTGGTGCGCGTGAGAACGGGATACACCACGGAGCTTGACGCCTTCTCGATCACTCGCTCAACAACCACCTCCCGCCCTGCTCCTCGGCTTCGTGGGTGACGTGGTGGTGGTGACGGCGATCTCGGCGGTGATCCCGGTGGCGTCTCTCCTCCTCGCTGACTTCCTGCCGCAGACATAGCTTCCTTGCACCGTGACGCGGCTCTGATGCCACTTGTCAGAGTTGGCCGGAAGATAACCTCACCAGAATGTCACCGGTGAGAAGAACACACACGAACACAGGTGGTGAGAGAGCACTTAGGGCACAGGTATGTTTTCTGGTGCTGCCAATGGCTGGTGCACTCTTTTGTGTTTTTCTTGCCTTGCTTATATAATTACAAGGAAATAAATATCCTATATCAATCAGGGCTGATATTGCTTCCTAAAAAAACAAACTCATAACTAAGGAAGGTAAATACTTGGCACATAAGTTTCCTGGACAACTAAAACATACTGAACATGCTTACCAGCGCACAAGTTTATTTGCAACATTCGATAAGTAAAAGAATTTCTAAAAAAAATGTAAATTACACTGAGACATACATTGAAAATGAAGCTATGGAGAACAATACGAACCATTTTCAATAAAAGAATAGCTGGTCAATTTGAACAAATTTTGCAAATAGAATGTGTAAATTCTACAAATCAAACGGCAGTAAAATTCAGAACTCACCTGTTCAGAAATGTATATATTCTTGGAGGGAGAAAAGGAGATTGGTGTGGCACAATTGCGGGACATGAAAAATGCTACAATACAACAATTATGTTATCATAATCATGAAATGTACGTAACTGAAATAAGCTGCAGTAAACTTTGTTGCCAATGAATGTAATTTAAAAGGATTCTCGTAGAAATATACACGTGTTAAAATTGTAATTTTGAATCATCATGGTCAGCTGCATGCCTCCTTTCTCTTCACTTTGGGCAATCATGCCGTACCAAGAGAGTTTAATTCCAGAGACCTCAAATGGGGCCATGAATTTAAATTCTGTAGACCTTCAGTACCATACATATCACCCTGAACTGATTCAGTAGACCTTGTCCACAGCACAAACTGACACTGCTAAATTAGACCCTAAGGCCTCAATTCAGACAGAAATAGCTGAAATTTCTGATCAGGGGAAGCCTAATTTCGACTGCAATTCCATTATTCCAATTTTCAAAAAACCAAAAAAAAAAAATCCTTCATCCCAATTATTATAACTACAGCTAGTATTGATGGTGAAACAAAAGCCATAACAGGTCTCTGCCTCTTTAACAGCAGGCAAAGCTTTGTGAACTGGCCATTATCTGTGGACACAGCAGCAAGAGAAAGTTACAGGAACACTGTCGGAGGCCAGAAACATCTCAGGCTCAGTGTTTTGACACTAAGAAGGGCACTAATACGCGGGCCGCGTGAGTTTATAGATGGTTAGATAATGAATTTAAAATGTAATCTCATAGCTAACAATGAGTTACTTTTCATATACCTTTACCCATTTCAAAGATAATAGAAGCAGTGCCTCCTCTTGATGAATATATCCAAACTTCACTGAAACAAAGGAATAAAGCACATAAACTGAATTGAGATCGGGCATGCATCTCGAGGAAAAAATAATTTTGAGGATAAATTATGCATGGATCATAATAAAACTATTAACTTTATTCATAATTAAGGACAACGAAATTTAACACAATTGGGAGAAATAAAGGAATAGTGTCACCTGAATAGAAGACCAAAGATTTCCTAGGGGGTCCTGGTCACGGAGCTCCAATGGACTTTGGTGTACTGCTGCTAAAGCTAAATGACAGTAACTTGTCCCTAACTTACCGAAGCTTGCCTCAATGTCGTCAAACGACAGTGTCAGATTATTCCCCATTAGCACTACATTAGCAGCTCCCAGCTGAGCCATGAGGTAGACCATCACACACAGATGAGAGGAAACATTGTCACTCCATTTCTAAGCTCCATTATAGTAGTATCCAAAGCCCTATAAATAAATAAAGGCAGCTGGATTTTACAAATTTTGACCGAAGTACCGACAGGGCATAATTCTTGAAAACTCCAAATCAATGTCTCTGTGTGCAGCAGCTAGCAGACAGCAAGCACACGTTCCACCCCTGCAGTCACACACAACAATTGGTTACCATTACCGGCAACAAAGACTTTTTTTGGCATTTTTTCCTGTGACATTAAGCCAAACGGAGCACAATTAATAAAACTATGCTATGCCCCTGCTTTTTAGAACTGGGAATAGCTGTTGTTTTTTTAAGAGAGATGACAATGCATGCATTGATTAGATTGTCTTTCCAACACCTAAAGAAAAATAAGAAAAAGGAACTGAAAGTGTTGATGACAATCAGCTACAGTAATATTCGCAGAGAGAAAAAGAGAGGGCTCACCGAGAGCATCTTCTCCTTGCCGCATCTCTGATGACTATGCCCATGGCACGGATCTCAGCTAGGTCCCTCTCCCGGGACACAAGCCACCCTGGCCGGCAGCCTCCTCCCCCACGCGACTGTCGGTGAAGACGATGAAGCCCGTAATCGGTGCTGGCTGCTGCTGCTGCTGCACCATCGTTGGGGGCTGGGGTTGGAGCGGAGGAGGCGGTTGTGGGTGCTGGACGGGCGCGTGGGGAGGGGAGGTGGGGCCGGATGCTCGACGGGCGCGGGGTAGAGGGCAGGCGGGGCGTGGTGCTAGACGGGCGCGGTGGAGGAGGGGAGGTGGGGCGAGGCGCTGGATAGGCTCCGGGGAGAGGGTAGACGACCAGTTTGGGTGAGATTTCTTTGCTTCTTTCATTTTGTGGATGCAACAGAAGCAAATAGGGCCTAAGTCTGACACACCCTTGGTAACAACCGTGGGAATCGAGTTTGGCTCGGGTGGCTAGCGGAGCCGGAGAGCTCGTAGCCGGCACCAGTTCGATTCCCAGTAACTCGCACACAACGTGTGAAGGTACAAAGCAATTGCGACGCTTTAGTCAATCGGCAGAAACCTCAGTTCCATGTATATTAAATTAAATAAAACACTCTTTTTTTATTAAAATTGTGTTAGAAGAAGAATTTTATTAATATAAAAATAAACTTCAACAGTTGTCTTAACGATAATAATTTAAAGATGAAAGGAGTAAAATATGTATATTAAATTAAATAAAATACTTCTTCTTTCATTAAAATTGTGTTAGGAGAAGAATTTTATTAATATAAAAAATAAACTTCAACAATTGTCTTAATGATAATAATTTAAAGATGAAGGGAGTAAAATGACACTTCAAAGTTTTTCAACAACGGATGCAAATTATCATGCATACAGACAGACACTAAAAATACATTCGCAACAAAAATGTTATCATGCCTTACTTGGACGATGAAATATGCATACACAAATAATATAAGCGTATATGTAAGCACCGTAAATGTTATCAGGTGTAAATCTAGAGATGCCTCGATTTAGTTGCTTGATCACTTGCTTGGCACGTAGAAAGGCCAGACGGTGTAGACGGTCTGCAGGAGAGTGGAGAGTAGCAGGATGGTGCCCACGACGAGGGAAATGATCACCCACGGATTCTTGAGGTAGTCGTGTCGGAATAAGGCAATCCACCTTAACCAGGCATTCTTGTAGTGAGCGTTTACCCGCCCTCGCACGTCATGCAGCCTGCTGTATGGGCTCAACACTGCTCCCCTGCTAAGGATATTGTATAAATTAGAGGCGTCCTTGTCACTGCTCAGCAAGTTTTTGATGATCCCTTTCGCTCTCAGCAGGGTCACATCCTTTTCAGAGTCGATGATGTTGTCCATGAAGATCATGTAGTCCGTTGCCACGGTTCCGGTGTCTTCGATGTGTAGCCGTTCGAACGCCATCAAGTTGAGGTAGATTTGCATGGTGCCATCAAGGATGGGTAGCGCTGGTAGGCGAAGCACGCCTTTTTCGAAGCTGATAGCGTTGAAGCTTCGAACCTCGCTCTTCTTGAAACGGATCCCTGCCGCTCTCATCTCCACAGCGGCGGGCATTGTCGAAGACTCCCGCGGCACCGTTGCCAGCGGGGTTTGATGGAGGCCACACAATGTTTTGTGATAAATGTCCAGGGGATGGAGAAAAACGCTGTCTATGCCTTCCGTGAGTTTGTCTTCCACCTTCAGAAAAGCAAGCACCCATTCGTTGACATCTCTTGCGCTTTGTGCCTGTATACATATATGTACAGTTGACAAGGGTTTTTGGGTTTGTATAAGAACCAAGGTATGCAACGTATTCTAGAATTATAAACGTTATTAACATTGTAGGAATGGCATTACAGTCCCTCCGACCCGTTCCTTTTTAATTTTGCGTAGTTGAATTTTTGAGTAACGTTTGATCATTCGCCTAATTTAAAAATCTCATAAATATTATATATGTTGTTAGTGTTTGTTTTATTACTAAGTATATTTCAAACATGAATAGTTTGTAATTCTACATATTTGAAAAATTATTTTTCTAATAAGATCGATAATCAAAGATGGTGTTTAAAGAGAAATCTAGATGAATGCCATCCCAAAGTGACCGGAGTTTAAAAATACTATGATATCACAAAGGTTTAGACTTGGAAAATATACCATAGCAAAATTGTTTTAGCTGAAAATTACCATCACCGTTACATGTTCTGTCAAGTGTGGACTGAAATCTCATTTCAGAGAGAGTATTTACAAAATGATAATTTTACCCCTACATCTCTTCATACTTTCTCTACTAATCCTACGGCCCAAGGTCAATCAATGTAGTGTAAATCAAATATTATTTATTCCCCGACAAATTTGAAATTTATTTGTTGGCACAGGATAAGAGCTTGTGTTTCTAGTGAGTTTGCGCACGTCTATATTAGATTCATGTCGATATAGTGATGACTATAATTTCATCTTGTTGATATGTAGGGGGAAATTATGTATATGTTTCATTACTATAATCTTTGAAATTCCCAATGATCATGTCAATTTGTTTTAAAAAAGTCATGCAAAAAAGGCTTGGGCATGTGACGGAAAAAGATGCAAATTTCGGGGTATTTTTTCTTTTTACTACCTGCCAGTAGTATTTCACAGAAAAAGTAACCCCGATGTTAAGTTGCAACTCAAAATGCTTTGCAATGTTATTTTGCATGTCTGAAACTTTGTGATAGTATTTTACAATTGTGCTCACTTTGTGATGGAATCTATCTAAATATCTCTTTCTTAAATGGCGGAGAGAGTAGATGACTGATTGTACCGTAGATATGATGCCACGGCTGCCACGCCAAACAGCTTCGAGCCTATACAAAACAAGCAGGGGAAGCTGGTTTTCGATCATGAGCATGTCAGACCGGATGCACAACCACAAAGTAAGGATGCCAGGGTAGCTAAAAACTGGGTCGTTGGGCGCGTAATCATCGGGTGCCTTTTTAGACTCAAGAGCCTTCATGATCTCCAGCAAGAAGCATCCATCTTCGACCATCACCTGCACGAACTTGGCTTTACCTGCTCCGCGCCATTTTTCTTCGAGACCATGGTACGCGTCCATGAGCTCATCTGCCACCTCGTCGATGGCGGCAAAGAACTCCCGGAACGGCTTTCGCGTCCGCTTGACGATGTGCGCCACGGCTCGGCGTTTGTGCTCCTCCATGGGGCGCAGGTCGGTGTCGTCGTGATGGAAGGGGCCGAGCGAGATCAGCCGCGGGCAATAGGCCTCCTCCTCGGCGTCATTGCCGTTGGCCATCTTCTTCAACCACCGCGGCACCCGGTAGATGCAAGCCTTGCTCCAACGTGGCCACTCCGCCGATGGTTCGGCGGCTCGGAGCATCTTCTCTATGTCCACCGACGTGCAGTCAGAAGTAGAACTGCTACCATTCGAAGTTTTCTTCTCTGTCGTCGGACTCATCGTCTTTTTTTTTACCTCTATGATATTATAATAATTTCCTCACGCTAATTGTGATTGTTTAGGTGCTGCAGATATAAAGGTGTCGATCAACCTCTATATATAGAGCATGGCGGGAGGCACCTATACCTTGCTCTTCTTCATGAAACACCTTTTTTCCTTTAATAGACATTGCCTACGCAACCATGCTTTATATAATACAAATATTTGCAAATATATATTATTATGATGACCCTTTTTATGCTTTTTGCATGGCATGCTTTCCTCCAGGACATCGTAATTTGCACTTCCTCCATTTTGATTTGTTTGTCATTTTCGTTTTTGGTACAAGATTTAAGGGAGGGGTGGAAATTAAAGGTGTAATGCACAGTTAACTAGTAATACTACGTAGTACGAGTAAAGGAATACCTACGGAGTAAGAGATAAAAAGATGGAGATGTAGTACTATTGGATACGAGAATGATTAATATTTTTTAAAATATATAGAATGCTAGAATGATATAAATTGAAACAGAAGTGGTATATATTAGTATTAATTAGGAAGATCTTCTTTACGTAATTTTTTTTGAAAGGAACTCTTTACGTAATATTTACACACATGCTTTTTCGAGTGGTCTTCAGTGTATTGTGCAAGGGTTTAATGTTAGCTTTGGAAGAAGGCGGCACGTGCATGCATCAATTCTTTTGAAAACGTAGATATCACATTAAAGGATAGAATCAGTACTAAAGTTTGAGGAGCCCAGCGTGTCCGATGCGCTACTAATAGATAGAGTACCATTAAGCTAATGGACTCGCGACGACACCAGCACGCGTATGCCAAGACGAGCAGAGAAGAAACGAACCAGAAAAAATGCCATGCCAGCGCGGCGGTGTCCCCCAGCCGGACGGAGCAGATAATAAGGTTCTGTTTGGAATATATGAATTTTAAAAAATATATATTAAAAATTTTATATGAGTCACGTTAATTTTTTTGAAAAAATAGAAATAGAAAAGATTTCTCATTCCAAATAAGACCTAAATTAAATTTTTGAGTGAATAAAGCGTCAAGACGAATTTTCTCGTGAGGTAAACAAGCTAGCTCGAGCTTGTATCAAACCAAACTAAACCAGTATTTTAACTTGTTATTTTTACAATAAAGCTGAACCATCTCGGATTATTGTCGAACTCGCTCCAACCAAAGCAAGCCAAGCCGAGCTGGCTCGGCATCCAGCGCTGTACTCCGACAGTACATCAGAGCAGCGTGCTTCATCAGGCTAGCTCGCGCTAGGCCTTGGGCCGCCAAGAGATGGGCCCAAATAACACTCACCGTAGGCGTCGCCCAGCCCAGTTAAACCAGACCTGATCTGGGTGGCAGAAAAGGAAGAAGCGACGATCGGACGGCCCAGGTGCACCAGTCCCGTCTATAAATATCGCCCGCGCGACGCCCTAGCGCCGCGCCGTCCACCCACCTCCGTCGTCTGCGATTGCGGCGCTCGCATCGGCCCGCTCTCCTCTCCGCATGTGTTCCGGCGTCAGCGTTTGTAGTTTTCGTCCGCTCGATTCTTGTTTGGGATTTCCGGTGCGATAGGCTTTAGTAGCTTTCTCACGCGTTCGTCGAATTTTTTTGATCTTTTTTCGGTGTGATTTTGGCTGTCTATGCACATGTAAAGAGGCCCCAAGTTTTGATCCTGAATACTTGGGCTCCTAACCTTGGTGTGCGAAAGTTTATTCTGGCGACTTTCCCTATTCTTAGCCTTCAGATTCTTCTGCTGGCTCTCTCGTGATTCGCCGCACATTTTATCAATTTATACCGAATCTTTTCTCTCATTATTTCTTTGCCCTTTTTTTTTCCGCCAAAACGATGTCGCGGAACCGTGGACTGTACGGTCTTGAGGGGATGAACGAAGTCAGACGTGTGCATTGGCAGGACCCAAATCAGAGAACGACTTCTCATGGCAGTTCTCCAATCTAGCAGAGGTCAATGGTGGTGGTGCCATTGGTTCAGAAGCATCTCCTTGAGGCTTCTGAACTGCCGTAAAACGTCATCAAGGATTGTATTGACGACGTCATATACTGCAGTCAGTCCGAGTGAGCTAATTTTGAACAAAGCGAGCTAATTCTTCAGGTGAAGCGCATTATCTTAATTAATTATCATAAGAAAAGCCACTCAGAATCGTAAGACTTTTTACATTTAAAAATTAAAATTTTGGTTAATGAAGAAAGTGGTTGTTCAATATGGGTGACAGCGAGAAAGTCAGACCGGGTAGTAAAAGAATTTTAACCGTCCCTCATGACTGATAGCATCAGTGGTTGACTGTGGAAGTAGTATTCATGCTTTGCAATCGGGAGACTAGAAGACAGATTTGAGCAGATACTCAAGTTAGTGATGAGCTGAGACTCAGTCGGGTCAAGGTTATCAGGCTTGCCGACTGGGTAGCAGGGTTTACAAAATTGGTAGGTGAAATTGGTCTGGTTCGATTTAAAAGGTCGGTCAGTTTTTAATTTAATAAAATTTAAAAATTTAAAAGAAAATTAAAAATTTGAAAACTGATCAAACCGTCCGATAAACAAAAAACCGATGAAAAACCGTTCGAACCGATTTGATTTTAAATTAAAAAGAGTAAATCGAAAAAATCGGTCGGTTTTCTATAAAAAAAATTTGATTTTTAAATTTATTCGATTTTTTCGATTTACTGTAACGGTTTTTTTTTATTTTCGCAAAAACCGATCAAGGTGTCAATCATAAACCAGTTTCTAAAACTTGCTGAGTAGTAATTACTTCCTACCACCCTGCTTATCTCAGAGTAACGGGGGAGATGCATTTCTGCTTCCTGCAGCCAAGCTCCTAGCCCAACGGCCCCAATCCATCTAGGCTCGCTCAAAGCTTGGATCAATGGACGTGGGCATCCTACCTGCAATTCCTAAAAGGGCGCCACCAAAATTGCTTGACATGTGCTCAATTTAAGCATGGCATCCGATCAAAAAAAAAAAATCAAGCATGGCATGGCTATTTAATATTCCTTTGAAGAACATAACGCGTATGCCCCCCACTCATGAGAATCAATCAAGACTTCAAGATCCACGTGGTGCCACTCAAGCCTCTATTCCTTTTAGGCCAATATATATATATTTTTTTGAGCTGTGACAATTTTATCAAATAGTTTAAAAAAAAGCGTTTAGTCTGAACAATTATGGGAAACAGAGAAGCGGAAATAATTTCAAACTTTCGAGCTCACCCATGCTCAGCTCACGTAGCTCGACCTGTTTACCGCGCTCAGCTCGCGTAGTCCTGCATACCGAAGCTTTGTTCATCAGGTTTCATCCTCTCCAAGCCAAGCAAGCTAGGCTCGCCAAATCGATCGTTGGTCACCGACAGGGGTCTGATCTCCCAAAGCCACCGACATCAACAACAAAATGAGCACCATTACAGACTAGAAGAAACAGAAAAGATGCCGTTAATCTGAACCAGAAAAGGTCATCAGGGCGCAAACTCTGGCACCTGACTCAACCTCCTGCCTGCCTGTCGAGTTGAAACAGCTTCTGACGAACACGAACCGCTGGAGATCGTCCTCCGCGATCCTGCCGCCGAGGGGTGCGGTGCACAGTCGTCCTGTAACTCCTGTTTGATCCCATCCAGTCCTCCTCGCAATCATAAACGCGTCCGGGTAAGGCCGGGGAGGATGGGGCGCGCTCGGCGCGAGAGACCAGCAGGACACCAGGCACGGCCGTACCCCTCCCCTCTTCCTAGCACGTTGAACGGTGGCGGCATGGCACCGCCGTCAGCCCCATATCGCGTCCTACGCTTGGCGCCGCTTTGGTGCGCCGACAGATTTTCCTCGCCGGAAAGTTGGTCCGTCAGAGGCCGAGGAATCTCCGACGTGGAAAACAGCGTGGGAAGGCTGCTGGCGGCCGTCAGCTTTCAGGGCCGCCTCTCGTCTCGGCTTAATAAAAGCCACGGCGTTGAGTGCGGTCACGATCGTTTGTCCCGTCGAGTACATGACTTTGCCTGATCCCGTTCATTAAGAACTGACTCCAATATCGCGCGTAATTGTACGCAAAAGTCGTCTCTTGAATCTTGACCACCATCGACTATCGCTTGGACCAGAACATTTTCCAGATCTTGGTCAGGAGCACTGTGCTGTACCGCTGAGGAGAGTGTAGTAAAGGCGAGATGCGGTCACTGTACTTCGCACGTAGGCTGGGGGAGCCAAGAACGACGTGCATGTGCGGCGTCACCATGTCCAATCAACCCATGCGTGTCCCATTCAAGAAATCTCCAGATGATACTCTACCGCGTTCAATTTTTTTCCCCCAAGAATTGCAGGCTATATTCAATTTCCCCACCGACCTTCGTCTTTCATTCAGAAATGGCGTCTATAAAAGACACGTCCTCTGTCCCTCTCCCCTTCCTCCGTTGCTAAGCTCTCTCCTCTCATCTCCGTTCATCTTCGGCTCACGCCAGCCATGGCCGCTTAGCTTCTTCCTGCGAGCTCGCCGTCGCCGGACTCAGCTCGCCCGCGGCCTGACATTAGGCTCGGGGACTATGGCGCAGCCAAGGATGACTTGCCGTTGGACGTCGACGCCACCGATCGTCGAACGATCGGTCACCGATCGATCGGCAAGTTGTCCTTGGCTACGCCTTGGCCCCTGCTCCTCATGTAAGGCTTCGTCTGTGGCGACACCCTGACACCGTGCAAAGGTAACAACACATCACCATTCACCAGACGCGCGCGCTGTTTCAAACTTCCAATCATGCATGCTGCGCAGTGATCAATCTCAGCGTGGCTCCGCTGCTACTCCGTGGTGACGCGCTGTAGAGTGATAGGGATACAGCTAGTGCCGTTCTTGGCAAGGTACGGTCGACGAGCCGCCGTCGTCGCTGTTTAAAAAATAGGCCGGGGGCTCGCTCGAACAGGTCAAGGAGAAGAAGATAACGGGATAAGATGTGTACGTATGGCGACTCGATCTTATCCGGACCCTGCGAAATGAGGAACTCCGTCGTCCAAGGTGAGTAGCACCAGTAGCAGGCGGCGGATTAAGTTTCCTGTTTCTGTTTTTTTTTGTTTATAAATTTGTGTGGTTTATATATTTTTCTCTTATATATTTGCAAAGTTGCAAGTATTTGCAACCGATACAGATGGATCATCTGTACACGGGGCCATGGACAAATCTACATATTAAGTTGTGGGTGTAGCCGCACCCAGAAAAAAGAGATTAGCAATGATTTGTGCTAAATTTTCACTATAATCGCACCTATTTGTGAAAAATCATTGCACTCACCAGACAAACGCACCCCTCTCGAATTTTCTTTAGCTTCGCCACTGCACGGGACCATCCATGTTACCACAGCATACGAACAGGCTCAACTACTTGCACCGTAGTTCTGCAGAACGCCGTGGTACCGGAGCTAGGCACGTACAAACCTGCCGGCCATGATGCGTCGGCATTTGTTCTAGCACGTGGATTTATTAAGGTGTCGATTTGGTAGCGTATTGATTGGCCGGCTCACTCACGTACGTACGCACAGGAGCAAAAGGACACGTTTGAATTTATGCGCAGAACAAACATGTAGGAGTACTGTCCGCAAATGCGCTGCCGGCTTCGCCAGCGCTGAACGCGGTCACCGTGGCGCGAGGTCTGCCGTGCACACGAGACGTCAAGGTCTATTTTTTGCTCCCTTTCACGGCGGCGGGAGCGCGCCGGAGCATGCACGCGACGCCGACGCGCGGCGGCACGCGAGCGCTTCAGTCGCGGTCGCCGGCTGACGCCGTCCGTTCGTACCGCACGGCGGTGGCGGCCCGAGCGATCGCCGTCGGGGACTAGTAGTCCAGTTCGCCGTCGCGCGCCGAGTGGGCGCCGCGGCATGCACGTGACGCTCGGGGCCGCGGCGCGGGTGTCGGCTTGCTTAATTCGGCGGTCGATCCGGGCTTGTCGCCCTTCGGGGCCCATAAATGGGCGCGCCTGGCTCTTGGGCGGCCGAGAGGGTCGCCGCCGCTTTTGGAGCAGGAGCAGCGGCCGGGTCGCCGCGTGCGGCGCAGCCAGCCGGCCACTTGGCCTGTCGCGCGCACGCTATTCAGCTTTCATGTGAGCGAGCGCGCGTCCTGCTTGATCTTGATCTTCTGCTAGTTGGACCGTTCGAGGAGGCCCAGTAGTGTACTGCCCACAAAAATCTTCAGTACTACTATCACGTGAGTAGTCCTTCAGCATCACCGGACATGAAACTGAACCCCTTTGTGTCGTCAAACCACTTCGCCGTTTCCTTTTATTGCCCCCTCTTTTCCGTCTGACTTAGTACAAGGTACAAAATCACGTCAAGCTCACTTATTAAATATTAAATACTTAGTTTAAATTAACTTTTTAACACAAATTCATCTTTTTTAAATTCAAAAAAAACACTACTAGTTGGTAGTAGTAGTAGAAACCAGGTAGAGACCCGTGTGTTCCAGGATGGATCGAGCTCTAGCAGATCAGGTTGGAGAATCCATCCATCCAAAGGGATCCAGAAGCCACTACTTTTGTCGGCGTTCTGACCACCGACAAAGTACAAATATATGATCGTGGAAGAGGTATGCCTTCGTATTCGATATGGCCTAGTCTAAAGAAGACTTAAGGGGATTTTAATCTGGTTCAAGCCACCTCGAGCGGTGTAACACCTTACGTCCAGAGAGCGGATTATCTCGATGATAATAGTACAAGAGCTAGATTCTCTCTTCGCGAGAGGATCCGGAACGGATCGAAAGCGATTGGAGTGTGGATGAGTGGGGATGCTTGCTAGAAAGAATGCAAAAACCTAAGGCTCTAGTGGTGTTCGTTGTTCTTTTTGTTCGGGTTGTTCTCTCTGTCGCTCCCCGGGTCCTCTTTATATAGGGTGATCCGAGGTTACAAATAGTGGGTCTTACGCGATTCTGCCGCTTCGCCGACAGGTGGGTCCTTCCGCTGTTGTCGTTATTATTCGCTTTGCCCAGGCGCGGGCGTGACCCGTCGCGTCGCGCGCAGCGGCGGGCACTGTGGCGCCTGTTCGGTACTGCTGTGTCAGCCACAGTGCCGTCGAGTCTTGTTCGTCGACTGCTGCGGCTTTTGCTGGAGTGCCGTCGTGGGGAATCTCGTCCCGTCCTGTCAGGGCAGTTGGCAGGTGGCCACTAGAGTAAATATATCATAATACGGTACCTACTCCCTAGGGGTCGCTCCTTTGGGGGTCGGTTCTTAGAAGCTGGAGTCTCCAGGCGTCTTAGGGCGGCTAAGACTTGCTGTCATAGATTGCCGGCTTGGGGGTCGGATCACGTGGTCGCCCGACCCCTAATCCGGGGTCTTACGTGTACGAGCACGGGCCATTAGGTACTCGGGGTACGTGATCTCGACAGTAGCCCCCGAGCCTGGCGCCGTTTGCGACCTTTGGTTGAGGCGGTGCTGGACTGGTCGTCCCCGAGGTTTGTTCTGCTCCTACGGGTGCGCGCAAGCGCGTCCGTAGGGCGTAGCCCCTGAGCCCTCGAGCGATCCGGAGGGTCGGTCATGGGCCGAAACGTTGCGTGAACCATCATTCGTCGATGGTTGATCCTACGGGGGCGCACGAGCGCGCCCGTAGGGCGTAGCCCCCGAGCCCTCGAGCGATACGGAGGGTCGATTGCGGGCTGAAGCGTTGTGCGGACTATCATCCGTCGATGGCCGATTATTTCAGATGCGCCAGAATGCGCTCCTCGAGCCTGGCCCACGAGCCCGGAGGCGATCCGTGGGGATAGTTATGCCTCGTTCGGACGGTTGGGGTCGAACTGAGGTCGCTCTTAGTCTTTCGTTCGGTAAGACGTCTAGGATGGGCCGATTTCGACGCGGTCCCCATCCATAATCAGCATCGCGTCTAGGCCAATGCCATGATCAGCGTCCGATTGTTTGAATCGGCCAAGTGGCCTCGGCTGTCGGTTAGCCAACCGTTGGAGTTTCGGTTTGCGTGCACGCGTTGTTCCGATCGTCGGGGTCGGGCCGAGGTCGTTCTTGGTCTTTCGTTCGGTAAGACGCCTAGGTCGGACCGGCTCGATGCGGTTTCTGACCATGATCAGCGTCGCGCCTAGGCTTGGCCATGATCAGCGCTCGAACGTTCGGGTTGGCCAGATGGCCTCGGCCTGTCGGTTGGCCGATCGTGGGAGGCTTCGTTCGCTCGCCTCCCCTTGCTTGGATTCGCCGTGACGGTCACGAGAATCAAGCGGCTTCTGTGTCTCCACATGGAGGGCAATCGGATCGTTCGGGAATTTGAACCGTCGGTTGATCCGGGCGATCGATTTGAATTCGATCGGACGGCGTCGGGGACGCGGCGGTTTGTGCGCCCGCGTCACGTTGCCTGCCAGACATGCTCTGGCAGCCGTCTTGTCAGAGTAATCGCTACCGTCCTGTCTGCGGCGGAGGCGGCGAGGTGCGGCCCGGGCCCGCCCGTCAGCGGGTCGGACGTGGACCGCTCGGGTGTGCGTCAGGGTGCGACCCCTTGACCAAGCAGTTACTCCCGTGATCGCGCAGTTATTCCATGATCGATCGTGGGGGACGCATTAACCGCGTGGGCCCTTTAAAAGGAGGGGCGCGGTAACTTCGCGTTTTCACCCAGCTTCCTCGCTTCGTCTTGAGCCTTCTGTCGCGTGCGAGAGCTCGTTAGCCCCGCCTTTCGCCTTAGCGTCGTGAGGCCTGACGATCGCCGCCTCTTCGTTCGCGTTCTCGCCGCGATCGTCGCCGCCATCTGCGTGATGTCTGAGTGGGAGCCTTCGACCGTCGACGACGCTCTGCTCGCGAGGTGGAGCGTCGTTGGGATGATCTCGCCAAAGGAGTCGGCGGGCTGGGTGGCCGGCTTTGACCACGTCGCGTCCGCGCCGCCGCCAGGGAAAATCGTTAGCTTTCTGGCGTACCATGAGCGCGGGCTGGGGCTGCCCGTCTCCAGCTTCTTTCGGGGCGTCCTCAATCAGTACGACGCCCGGCTCCACCAGTTGGCGCCGAACGGGATTCTCCACGCCGCCGTCTTCGTGACGCTCTGCGAAGCGTACTTGGTCATCCGGCCGAGCCTCCTGCTGTGGAGGTACTTCTTCCTCACCAGCCTTCAGACGTCGAAGGAAACCGGAGTCGACAAGCGCGTCGGTGGCGTCAGCATCATGCTTCGGACCCGGAGTCTCAGGAGTACATCGAGGTTGACCTGAAGTCCTCGCTGAAGGGCTGCAGGAAATCGTGGTTCTACATCGACAACGCCGACCCCCAGCTCCCGCCCTTCGAAGACTTGGTGCCCCAAGTGACAGGGTCGTGGAAGTCGAAACTCTCGGCGGCCGAGGTCGAGAGGATTCCACCGCACCTGGAGGCGATCCGACGCCTTCGGGAGCAAGGTCTGACCGGGACGACAGTCTTCGGCGTCGCCATGCGACGCCGGATTATGCCGCTGCGCCGTCGAGTGCAAAGCATCGGGGAGTACGAGGGGTCGGACGACGAGACCTGTGAGGTTCGCAGCCGGCCACTCTCCGACAAGGGCGTCCTTGCCCGGACCACGGCGGTCTTCAAGGATGCCGAGGGCAGCCTCGGCCGGGGGCCTCGTCCCCTCGACAGGGATCATCGCCAGCTGGTAAGCGCGGGTCTTCTCTTTTTTGCTGCAGTGGTTCTTGCCACGCGGAGCTTATTTTTTGCGTCTCCCAGGGTTCGCCGGTGACCGCGTTCGCGACCGAGGCCGCGACCAGCTCTGTCGCCGCGCCGAGTCAACAGAGAGTTGACTCCAGCTCCGCGGCGGTGGCGAGGCCGAGGAGGACCGACAAGAAGCGGAAGGCGAAGCCCGGGTTCCTGGACTATCTGTCCGGCGGTGTGGGACTCGCGGCTTTGGCCGCGAGACCGGCGGTGGGGTCGTCCCGCGGCTCGAGGGTCGAGGGCAGCTTGTCGGCGGGCCAGAGCGCGGTCGCCCT
>BCLF01000043.1:1046329-1088248 GCA_001602275.1 Zoysia japonica
GGCCGCGCCCGTCAGTGGGCGCGTCTTTAGCGAGACGGCCCGCGGCAAGCTGCCGGGGGCCGTCGGGATGTTGGACTCCACAGACCCGGGCAGTGATGCCGGGGCCATTGACGGGGCGCAGGAGCCGGCGACGTCGGCCGCCACCTGGATAGTCCCCGAGAGAGGGCCCCTCCCGCTCGAAGGGGCGATCGATGGCTTCGGCTATCTAATGGACCGGGCGGGCGGCGCCCGAGCCTTCAACATGAAGCTGGTCGCCGGCCTCCGTCAGTTGACGAGGGTCGCCGAGGAGGTCGGCGTCATTTTCGACGAGGCACATTTTGTTGAGTGCCGGGTAAGTTTGAGTTCGGCCTCTTGCTTCTGACTTCTGTGATCTTCGGGCTGACAGTGTTCTGCAGGACAACCTCTGTGCGGTCCTGGGTCGGCCCCCACGCGGGTTTGCCGCTCAATCCGAGGTCGACGCCCTGAGGGAGGAGCTGGCGAAGGCGCGGGCTGAGTCGGGGGAGACCTCGGCCGACCTGAAGTCGCAGCTGCTCGCTGCTCGGGAGTCGGCTCGCGTCACCCTCGAAGAGGCGAACAGGGCGCGCGCCGAGGCGACGGTGTCCGATGCCCGGATCACCCAGACCGCAGCGGCCCTCGAGCAGGCCAACCGCACGATCGCCGGTAAGTCGTGTCGCGTTCGTCCGACCTTAAGGTCAGATTTTAACTCGTGATGTTGCAGGGCTCCGCCGTCAAGCCGAGGAGCATGAAAGCGAGATGCGTCACCTCGGGCTCCTCCATCAGCACGCCGAGGGGGCCCGCTTGACCCTGGAGCAGACGCTCCGCATGACGAAGGAGGAGCGCGACCGTGCTTTCGAGCACGTCGACCTCCTCAAGTCGGAGCGGGTCGTCCTGCAATCCGAGGTTGAGCAGGCGGCAGCGGAGCTCGGCCAGACGCGCGAGGAGGCCGTCAGAGTCCAGGAAGAGCTCTCGGCGGCCTAAATCCGGAACGAGCGGCTCCGGAAGAGTCTCGACCGGGCGGGGCAGGCCGTCGAGGCCGCCGAAAAGGAGCGAGATGGTAAGGGCGGACCTCTTCTTAGTTCCGTCTCTGGTTTGCTTTACTGACGGTCTGGAGTGCAGGATTGGCGGGCGAGGTTCAGACCCTAAGGTCGGCGGGTTTGAACCTCCACAAGAAGTTCTACTCCGGCGTGCCGGAGGGTTCCGTCCCGACGGGGGTCGTCGCGCACGCCCTGCAGCAACTCCCGGGGGTCGTCTCCGACGTCGTCATGAGGGTGTTGAAGGACGGGTCTTCGACGGCCTTGGCCCTGCTTCAATCCCATTACCCAGACGCGGACTTCGGCAAGCTCGTCGAAGGCTTCGCGTCTGGTTACTCCGACGAGCAGCTGGATGCGATCTCGGTGGAGACGTAGGAGCCGGAGGCGAAGGCTGTCGCCGACTTCAAGACAGAGGACTTCTTACTCGAGCGATTCGGCCCGTTCCCCTATGTATAAATCTTAAATTTGTAAAAAACGTCGTTGTAATAAAAGATATCGTTTGAGAAACTTTAGTGAGACTGAAACCGAGTTTCCGACCCCCCTTCGCCTGCTGCGACTGTTTTTCGCACTCCGCTGGGCATCAATCAAACGAACGGGTCGAGTATAGCTTGTAGGGTCGACCGTCGGGCCCGATACAACCGTAGAGCGTCATCGGCTCCCGATCGTGGATAGCATAGCCGCGGAGAAGCTTCGAAAGAAAAACACGCGCGAGGTTTGCCGTGTTCGGAGAGCACCCGCGAGCTCGGCGCGGGTCGAGGATCGACCCCGAAGAAACAAAAAGAAAGGGAATTCGATCCGCAAATTCGAGTAACCGACCCCTTTCACTGCTCGCGGCTGCTTTTTCCTGTCTCGTTGGGCGTCAATCACACGAACGGGTCGAGTATAGCTCGTAGGGTCGGGTGTCGGGCCCTATACAGCCGTAGAGCATCATCGGCTCCCGATCGTGGATAGTGTAGCCGTGAGAAAACTTCGAACGAAAAGCGCGCGAAGGCTATCGCTCTGGGGTCGCCCGCGAGCTCGGCGCGGGCCGGGGGTCTGACCCCGAAGAAACAAAAACGAAGCGGAAAAAACGCAACGAGTTAACGGGGAGCGGTGCACCGGCGTAAAAAAAATCGATAAGCGAGGTCGGACACTACGACGCTCGAGAGGGTGGAGGTAAGTAGCCCCGGGTGCGGGTTGTGGCCGAGAATGCCACGGCTCGCAGCCAAAAAGCGATGAACAAGAATAAAGTTGCAAGAACTTAGCTGTTTTTATTAAGTGTAGAACCTTCGGAGTTTCTCGATGTTCCATGCGTTCTCGAGGTCTCGACCGTCTTCGGTTGCTAGCTTGTAAGCACCGGGCCTCAAGACGCGCTTGATTACAAAGGGTTCCTCCCAGGGTAGCGACAGCTTGTGCTGGTCGGCTTTCGTTTGCACCCTTCTTAATACTAAATCTCCTACGTTCAGCGCCCGACCTCTGACGCTTCGAGCGTGCAGACGTCGTAGCCTCTGCTGGTACCTGGCGGAGCGCAGGAGAGCGACTTCGTGCGCCTCTTGCAGCTGGTCGAGGCTGTCCTGCAGCGCGACCTGCGATTCCTCCTCGTCGTAGGCCCGGACTCGCGGAGAGTCGGAGTCGAGGTCGATCGGCAGCATTGCTTCTGCTTCGAACGTCATGAAGAACGGCGTGAACCCAGTGGTCCTATTAAGGGTCATTCGCAGACCCCAGAGGACGGACGAGACTTCGCTCACCCATCGTCTGGCTTGCTGCTTGACAGAATCGTAAATTCGTGGCTTCAGCCCTTGGAGTATCATCCCGTTGGCCTGTTCGACCTGCCCATTCGTCTTTGGATGCGCCACGGAGGGGAAGTCCAGGCGAATGTGATACTCGTCGCAAAATTTCCGAAATTGCCGACTGGTGAATTGCGCGCCGTTGTCGGTGATTATGGTGTTCGAAACCCCAAACCGACAGATGATGTTGCGAATGAACCCGACCGCCCGGGTTGAAGTGATGTTGGGCACCGTTTTGGCCTCGATCCACTTGGTGAACTTGTCGACGGCGACGAAGAGATGGGTGAAGCTGTCGGGCGCCCTTTTGAACGGTCCGAGGATGTCGAGCCCCCAGACAGCGAAGGGCCAGGCGATCGGGATCGTCTGGAGCTCTTGGGTCGGCAGATGCGTCTGCCGGGCGTAGAACTGGCAACCTTGGCAAGCTCAGACGAGTTTTTCGGCATCAGCCACAGCCGTCAATCAGTAGAAGCCTTGGCGGAAGGTTTTGCCGACGAGGGTTCTGGGTCCGACGTGGTGACCACAGATGCTCGAGTGGATATCGTCGAGCAGGTGCATGCCCTGCTCCTGAGGGATGCAACGCTGCAGTATACTGCTCGTGCTTCGCTTGTAGAGCTCGTCGTCTGAGAGGACGTAGGCTTGCCTTGTCGCGCGACCTTCCTGGCTCCGTTGGCGTCGGCCGGGAGAGTGCCGTCTTGAAGGTAGGCGAAAATGTCGTGGAACCAGTAGAGGGCGAGTGCCATGATCTCTGCCCTTGGGTCTGGGGTCGGCTCGTCGCTCGATCCCTCGATGGGCGGGCCCTCCGCGACCTTGATGGAGGGTTTGGTGAGGACTTCGAGGAAGACGCCGGCGGGGACCGGCCCACGCTCTGAGCCCATCTTGGCGAGGGCATCGGCGGCCTCGTTGTTCCGTCGTAGAACATGATGGAGTTCGAGCCCATCGAATTTGTCTTCGAGCTTGCGGACCTCCTGACAGTAGGCTTCCATCTTCGGGTCTCGGCAGCTAGAAGTCTTCATGACTTGACTGACGATCAGCTCGGAATCGCCCTTGACGTAGAGACGCCGAACGACGAGGGTGGTGGCCATTCGCAGGGCATAGAGGAGCGCCTCGTACTCGGCCGCGTTATTGGAGGCGTGAAACTGCAACTGCAATACGTAGCGGAACTTGTCTCCCTTTGGGGAGATCAGGATGACCCCAGCCCCCGCGCCCTTGAGCATGCAGGACCCGTCGGAGTACATCGTCCAGTACTCGATGCTGCCGAGGGTCGGCGGTTCCAGAGCCTCGGTCCACTCGGTGACGAAGTCGGCCAGGGTCTGAGACTTGATGGCCTGCCGAAGGACGAAGGCGACGTCGAGCCCCATGAGTTCCATGGCCCACGTGGCTACACGCCCGACCGTGTCCTTGCCACCGATGATCTCCTCGAGCGGAAAGCCGGTGACAACGCGGACGGAGTGGCTCGTGAAGTAGTGTCGCAGCTTGCGGCTTGTGATAAGAACGACGTAGATCAGCTTCTCCACCTGGATGTACCGAGTCTTGGCGTCGGCCAACACCTTGCTGACGAAGTAGAACCTGTCCCTCCTCGCTTCGTTCAACGACGAGGACAGTGCTGACGACTTTCGAGATCGCCGCGATATACAGGAGAAGGGTCTCTCCTGGGGTCGGGGATGTAAGGATCAGCGGCGACGACAGCAGGGTCTTAAGCCGATCGAAGGCTTCCTGAGCCTCGGTGGTCCAGGTGAACCGCTCTGCTTTTCGTAGCAGCCGGTAGAAGGGCATCGCTTTTTCGTCGAGCCTGGAGATAAAGCGGCTGAGGGCCGCTAGGCATCCGGTCAGCCTCTGGACGCCCTTGACGTTGCTGATGGGGTTTGCTTCAATCCCCCGCTCGGAGATGACGAAGCCGAGCAGCTTGCCCGAGGGGACCTCGAAAACGCATTTTTCGGGGTTCAGCTTGATTCGATAGCGCCGAAGGTTCGCGAACGTCTCCTCTAGATCTTGGATGAGGTCGAAGGCCCGCCGAGTCTTGATGACGATGTCGTCAACGTAGACCTCTAGATTTCGACCCAGCTGGTCGTGAAAGTACTTCTGCATGCAGCGCTGGTAGATGGCGCCGGCGTCCTTGAGCCCGAATGGCATCGTGACGTAGCAGAAGGATCCGAAGGGCGTGATGAAGGACGTGGCCGGCCGGTCGGACTCGCGCATAGAAATCTGGTGATACCCAGAGTATGCGTCGAGGAAACTCAAGGTTTCGCACCCGACTGTCGAGTCCACCATTTGATCAATGCGCGGGAGAGGGAAGGAGTCCTTTGGGCAGGCCTTGTTGAGACTCGTGTAGTCAACACACATCTTCCATTGCCCAGTCTTCTTTTTCACTATTACAGGGTTGGCTAACCACTCGGGGTGGTAGACCTCTTGGATGAACTTAGCATTTAGGAGCTTCGTCAATTCTTCCCCAGGGGCTCGGCGCTTCTCGTCGTCGAAACGCCGGAGTCATTGCTTGACGGGCCGAGAGCCCGCGATGATGTCGAGGAGGCGCTCGGCAACTTCTCTCGGGATGCCGGGCATATCCGATGGTGGCTAAGCGAAGACGTCTCGATTCCGGGTGAGAAAGTCGACGAGCACGCATTCCTATTCGCTGGAGAGCGTTGTCCCGACCCTGCCCTTCTTGGAGGAGTCGGCGGGGTCGAGAGCTACCTCCTTGGAGTCGTTGGCGGGCTTGTAGTATATCGACGACGCGGCCGTGGAGTCGAGCGTCGGGGCCGACCCCTTAGCTTTGCGGATCTTGTCCAGCTGGGCAGGGCCTAATCTGGCGGCGACCAGCTCGAAGCTTTCCTGCTCACACGCCAAAGCGTGTTGGAAGCGCGACGAGACCGTGATGATGCCCTTCGGTCCGGGCATCTTCAGCTTTAGGTAGACATAGTTAGGGATGTCCACAAACTTCGCGTAGCAGGGCCGGCCCAGGATGGCGTGGAAGGCGCCCGTGAAGTCAACCACCTCGAAGGTGAGCGACTCGGTTCGGAAATTGCTCCGGTCACCGAACGTGACTGGGAGCGTGACCTGTCCGAGGGGCGTTGCGTAGCCCCCAGGGACGACTCCGTGAAATGGAGCGTGGGTTGGGCGAAGGTCGGCCTCCGTCAGCTTCATTGCCCGGAAGGCGTCGGCGTAGAGGATGTTAAGGGCGCTCCCTCCGTCCATGAACACCTTCGATAGACGCACAGAGCCGACGATGGAGTCGAGCACCAGCAGGAGGCGCCCGGGCTACGGGACGTGATCCGGGTGGTCAGCCCGATCGAAGGTGATCGGGGCCTCGAACAACTTGAGGTAGCGGGGGACCGCTGGGTCGGCGGCGTTGACCTCCCGCCAGGTCCTTTTTTGGAGGCCGCGAGATTCGCAGTAGGCTGCGGGGCCGCTGAAGATCATAAGGCAGTCTTTCGGTTCGGGGAAGGCTGCGCCGACGTCTTCCTCGGCCCCCTTGGTCTGGGGGTCGACTTTGGCCGCCGAGGAGTCGGGTTCGAATCCGCTCCTGAAAAACCTCCTTGTCAGATGTCAATTCCGGATGGTGTGTTTGACCGGCACGGAGTGGTTGGGGCAGTGCCGGTCGAGCATCTTCTCGAAGTGACCATCGTGGTTGGCCGGCTTCTTGGTCGGGGGTCGGGCCGACCGGTCGGCGGCGGCCACGAAGTTGTCATCGTGGTGCCGACCCGTGCCTTTCTTGCGGCTCGAGCTATCGTCACCCCGCTCGTTGCGGCGGTCGGCGGGCCGGTCAGAGGGGCGGTCCCCCTGACGGTCGGTCCCTGACCTTTCGTCCTTCGCTCGACCTCGATCGAAGTTGGCCTGCACCGCCTCTTCCCCAGTGGCGAGATTGTGGCGATGTTGAGGAGGTCTCGGGCCGTCTGAGGGTTCCTCCGGCCTAACTTGTGGACGAGCGCCTTGGATGTCGTGCCGCAAGTGAAGGCGTTCATGACGTCGGCGTCGCTGACGTCGGGGAGCTCGTTGCGCTTTCGCGAAAAGTGCTGGATGTAATCTCGGAGCGACTCGCCGAGCTCCTGCTTACAATTTTTGAGGTCCCAAGAGTTATCTGGGCGCATGTAAGTCCCTTGGAAGTTGCCGACGAAGATTCGACGTAAGTCGCTCTAGTCTTGGATGCAGCCTTCGGGGAGGTGTTCGAGCCACCCTCGGGCCGAGTCGGTGAGGAAGAGCGACAAGTACTGGATGTGAACAGGTTGTCCGCTCCTCCGGTCCTGCAGGCGAGGCGGTAGTCTTCGAGCTAGTGGACGGGGTTTGTCTCCCCGTTGTAGCGGCCGATGGTGGTCGGGGCGCAAAATCTCTGCGGGAATTTCGCGTGCCGGATGAGCGATCCGAACGCCTTGGGTCCGACCCCATCAGGGCTTGGGCTTCTGGAGTCGAGGGAGCCGCGCCGGTAGTAGCGGTCGTAGGAGCATCTCCGCCGGGACTCGGCGCGGAGCTCACTCCTCGCCTGCCGTCTGGCGTCGATGGTGCCGCAGGCGTCGCGGTTGTGGCCGAGCCGCAGGAGGACCAACCATGCGTGGTGTCGAAGGTTTCGTTCCTCGACACGGCTGTCGCGCGCCGAGCTCCGCCGATCCTAGGACCGGCGGTTGCTTCTCGTCTCCGATTGCTGGGGCCGGAGGGACGCTTCTGGTTGTTGAAGCGCACTGCCGAGGTAGAAGCGTACGCGGTCGTACACTTCTCTCAGTGCTGGGTCCTCAGGAGCAACGGTTTCGTCGAGGACGCATGCTGCCGTCGCGAGGTTCTCGAGCGGGGTGTCGAAGGTCGGCGGCCCTACAGTTGCGAGCTGCTGGTAGGTGGACCGTCCCCGGACCCGTGCCGCGTCGCTGGGCCCGGCTGCAGCCTTGCCCCTAGGCTCGGGGCTGCCAGTTCGTCCCGAAGGCGGCCAGACCTGGCCGACGGTGTCTACCGCGGGGCGCGGGGACAGGTTGGCGCCCGGCGTGTTGCCGGGAGTCACCGGTTCCGCGTCCTTCGGGGCGTGGAGAGTGAAGCATTTTCTCGACGGGTCGTGCCCCAGAATAAGACGGCTCCGGCGCCACCGAATAGGACGCCTCTTGCACGGAGCCTGGAGGCGCAGCTCGCCACCTTTGTTTGCGACGAAGTTCAGGCTCACGAAGCGAAAAGGCTGCCCAGAGGCGAAGGTGGGGACCTGCCACGGCCGACCATCTTTAGGGACAGCGACCGCGAAGCCCCCGAAGCGGAGGTGGAAGATCGAAGTATCTCTCACTACAGCAAAGTAGGAAGCCATCAAAAAACCGAAGCAAGAGCGCACTAAGAGAGAAATGACTCCCCTTTCTGGCGCGCCAACTGTCGGCATTCTGACCACCGGCACAGTATAAATATACGATCGTGGGGGAGGTGTGACTTCGTATTTGATATGGGCTAGTCTAAGGAAGACTCAAGGGGGATTTAACCTGGTTCGGGTCACCTCGAGCGGTGTAACACCCTACGTACAGGGAGCGGATTATCTCGATGATAATAGTACAAGAGTCAGATTCTCTCTTCGCGAGAGGATCCGGAACGAATCAAAAGCGATCGGAGTGTGGATGGGTGGGCATGCTTGCTAGAAGGGATGCAAGAACCCAGGGCCTAGTGGTGTTCGTTGGTTTGTTTTTCGTTGTTCTTTTTGTTCGGGTTGTTCTCTCTATCGCTCCCCGGGTCTTTTTTATATAGGGCGGCTCGGGGTTACAAATGGTGGGTCCTACGCGATCCTGCGGCCTCGTCGACAGGTGGGTCCTTCCGCTGTTGTCGCCATCATTCGCTTTGCTCAGGCGCGAGCGTGACCCGTCGCGTCGCGCGCAGCGGCGGGCACTGTGAGGCCTGTCCGATACTGCTGTGTCAGCCACAATGCCGTCAGGTCTTGTCCGTCGACTGCTGCGGCTTCTGCTGGAGTGCCGTCGTGATGAATCTCGTCTCGTCCCGTCAGGGCAGTTGGCAGGTGGTCACTAAAGTAAATATGCCATAACACGGTACCTACTCCCCAGGGATCGCTTCTCTGAGGGTCGGTTCTTGGAAGCTGAAGTCTCCGTGCGTCTTAGGGCGGCTAACACTTGCTGACATAGATCGCTGGCTTAGGGGTCGGATCACGTGGTCGTCTGACTCTTAATCCGAGGTTTTACGTGTACGAGCACGGATTATTAGATACCCAGGGTACGTGATCTCGACAGTCTCACCGTTTCAGGCACCGCCAAACCGGGTGCCCTGCTGATCAGGGCAGTGATATCAAGGGCCATGGGCTTGCCATCATCACCGGAGGCAGCAGTGAGCTCCACCTGTTGGCCCTCTGATAGCGTACGTGCCAAAGCCATCACCGTTAGCCTTGTCGATCGCGGTGAAGTGCACGAAGCAGTCCTTGGCGTCACCGGCTCCGGTGATGAACCCGTCCCCCTTCGACTCGTCAAACGTCTTCACCGTCCATGGTGCCTGCCATGGTGCCGACGATGACGATGGCCAGAGGAGAGGCGACAGTGTGATGGATTGAGCGAGAACTCGTGGACGTGCGTCATTATATAGTCTGGGACGATGCAGTTGAGATCGATGCCCAAATGATTTGAGAGACGCCGAGATATTCTGTGGACCAATCCGACTTCGGCAACAATTCAGTTATCAGTGATGCTGTTGTCTGGAGATCAAACTGCACGGTACGAGCAGAACGCTACTCCTCGTGGTACAACCTCGTATGCGCAGGATTCCGGCTGCCGTCGACGAAACTGAAACCGAGGTGAGAGACGTACGCGTCCCGCAAGGCCGGTGTGGCGACGAAGTAGACGACGAGGCTGTCGCCGCCGCCGAAGTAGGATATATCGCCGTGGAAGGCGAACGATTCGAGCGCCGGCGCGATGATCCAGAGCTCACGCACTGCAAGGCAGTTCACGAGATCCAGGCCCCGCAGCCTCGCGCCGGCGACCTTCACGTGCAAGAGGACGTTGCAGCTTCGCAGGCTGACGAACTCGAGCGAGCGCAGGTTGACGAGGATGTCGCGGAGCGCCTGGTCGCTGACGTCGGCGTGGCTGAGGGATAGCGCGCGGAGGCCCATGAGCCCGGCGGCGTCGGACGGGACGGCGCGGAGGCTGCACCGGACAAGCGCGAGCCGCGCCAGACAGCTCTTGGGCAGGAACAGGTCGGCAGGGAGCTCTAAGAAGCAGTCGCTCTCCTCCAACTCGATTCCCCCCTGGTCGTCTACGGCCCTGCGCCACCGCGTCGCCGTCAGGTCCACCTCCACCTCCCTAGCACCCTGCGCCACGGCGGCCGTGACCCACTCGATGACGTCCCCCCTGAACCCGCCGGCCGGTGATCGGAACGCTACGCGGAACACGTCGAGCGGAGCGCTCGGCGTGGAGTCGGAGACAGCGGCGTGCCGTGGCCGCGGCCTGAGCCGGCGGCTGGCCGCGGGCGAAGTCGTGGCCGCCCAAGTCGAGGACAGGGGACGCAACGAGCGCGCCGAGCCACAGGCGCGGCCACCGCCGGGAGAGCGCGCTGGTGCAGACGGCGTCCTTGAGGGGCACCTCGCGGAGGATGGAGTGGAGGAGGTCGTCGGGGAGGGCGCTCAGCCTGTCATCGGCCGCCTCCCCCGCCATGGCATTGCCTCCACGCTTGCTCGGGCGGTGGCCACGGCGCAATTCCATTGCAGACTCGAGTTTGGTGGATGTGCTGCAAGTCGTGGAGTTGAAATGCCTGACGCTTTGACGAGGCTTTTATATTGTGCTGTACTACACGCCGTTGCGAGCAGCTTGTAGTGCAAGATTGAACAGCAAACGTGACGAAATAGATTCGCATTGTATCATCTTCATATTTTAAAAAAAAATAACTTTCACAAACTTAAAACTATTTATATCATTGTAATACAAAACTACAACTTTTATGACTATTTAAAAAAACTACAACTATTTTAACTGTATACAAAAAACTACAACTTTTATTTTTATTATATAGCACCACGTGTCAATTACACTAATACTATATACTAATACTATATAAACTAGCCTCACATATCATTTATACATATATCAAAAAGTTATAAAAAAGTTATAGCTTTGTAAAATAGATCACAAAAATTATAATTTTGTGTTACAATGGTACAAATAATTGTAAGTTTACAAAATTTTCTTAAAAAAATAAAAAAGTAATAACATTTTGGTGTCTGCTTGCAATACAAGGACGCCTCAGTTTGGTTATGTTGCTGAGCGTATCTTTGAAGCGTTCCAGAAATACTGCTCTGTCGAATTTCTTTAGTTAAAAGCCTTTTTGGAACACAGGAATTTCTCAAGAATTACATAAAAAATTTATAAAAATTAGTTTAATTTCATAGAAAAAACATAAGAAATAAAAAAAAAACCGTGTTCCCAAGAAGGCCTAAGCATTTTTCCTTGCTACTAAAAGAGAGCGGTATGTTTCTTTAGAACTGTACATGTATTATTACATATGCAATTATTGAACATCAACGAACATTCCGTAACAGTTGCTGCGTTCGCAACATGTTCATAAACCGATCTGCAGAAAGCACGACATCCAGGTCTGTGCATACCACCATATCAAGTAGTACATGCAGGTCAACATTTCGAACCGTAGATCATTCATAATGCAGATGCCTACCAGTTGTTATTATATTAGCACACTAAACAATCTTAGCCAACAACGTACTCCTCAAAATTAAATATAGTATGATGTAGAGCACCGCAGTAAAAACTAATGAACAAAAGAAATTTGCAATTGGCATTACCATCCCGGCATTAAAGCTGCAGCCCCTAACCATTTAGCATTTCGGAAGAAAACTCTTCTATCACAGCGAATATAAGAATTGATACATGAGAACTGAAATAGGCAATCTTACCAGTCACCAAAAAAAAAAAGGAAAAAGAAACAGGCACTCTTACACATATTACCTTACTTCAATGGTCCAAACCTTGTGAAATACATAAATATCATTGTCATCAAACTTGTTGAACCCTAGGATAAACCTGTCGAACAGGTTCCAAATATATCCACCATCCAAACTTGTTAAACCCCAGAAGAACACAATCTTTTGAATAAATGAGAACCAAAATGAATGGCGACCAGTTGCAAGTAGGTGGTATGTAAATAATGCTAGTATACAATTCTCGCCTCTCAAAATCTTTGATGCCAACTTACAACAGTAACTGGATCACGAGCTATTATCGGCCATATCCTGATGGTGGCCTCCGGTTGGAACTTCTGTCCAAAGCACCGTATCGGTTCCGTGATAGCTGTGACTGTGAATCAGCTCGAGGGTGGTGTTGTGGGTGTTGTACCCCACCTCCATAAGGCCCTCTTCCCGCATAGGAGCTATATGATTGCTGCTGCCACTGTTCAGCTCCACGATATGGATGGGGCTGGTAGCGTCCACCATGAATCCCAGAGTATACGGATGGGGTTCGCGCATATTGTTCAGGACCGAATGCCTGAGCTGGAGGCTGTGAGGAATACATGTTGCCACCAGGCTGCTGGTATCCATATGTAGGTGGAGCCCTACCTCTTGTGCCATGGTGGCTATCTCTTGCGTATGGGTGAGATTGTTGCCTTCCTTGGTTACCTAGATGACGATCTGATCCTGCTGATGCATAGGCTGGTGCCTGACCATTCAGTAAATTATCGCTAGGAACATACCAACCAGGACATCCAGTAGGCTGTTCCATTGGTGGAGGCATGCCTTGATAACCAATATGGTGCCCTACATTAAGTTGATGCATGCCATAAATTATCGTTTGGTTTGGCACAGATGGGGCACTGTAGCACCCACGACCCTGAACATTTAAGCTGTTCACGACTAGACGGTGGGCTGCCTCTCCGAGATGGCGACCAGATATTGCTCCTGCTGGATTTTCCCTTAGATGGCGGCCAGATAAATTTCCTACTAGGTTTTGCCTGGAAACCATTTAACATGTAGGCCATGATTTCAATGTCTGCACAAGTTCACTAAATAACAGAGAGGGCTGACAAAATACCTGTTACTATTATCGTGAGGCCTCCTTCCATTGTCTTCATGCCACAGCACTGGAGGTGGTTTCAGATCACTGGCTTCAACAGTCTAGAGTAGATTAAACAAAGAGTTTATTTACTGCTGATAACATATAGCAGCAATGATGCTACATTTGCAGAAATTACATACCTTTTTGGGTAAGATAACACCAGCTGGTGGCCGGGCTATGTGCTTATGATGATCTGGAAGCTTATAGATTGAGCATCTAGTTGATAGAGATGCAATATTTTTTAAAAGTAATAAATGCAATATTGTTAGTTAGATCCACTAAAAATGTTAACCATGTCATGTAAAGGTGTTAAGCTTACACCACTTGATTGTCCATAATATCTTCCAGTCCATCCACAGGAGACCTAAAAACAGGAGGGCATGGGTCCCCACTGCAAAGCAAGATATAGCCATTCATTCCTCCGCTGTACAAAGTAAGTTAGGGCATGTGTTAGAGCAATTTTAAAAAAGGAAAATGTTTTTTCCGCTCATATGAAGTCAGACATGTTTCTTTTTTACAAAACAACTAGGCAGAAATGATTCAATATTGTTTTATTCAATTACTAATACCACACCCCCTTCCCCTTTCTTGCCTATCCATCACGTCTCATGACACAGGTAATCCAAATATCAATACCGATTTAAAAAAAAAGAAATTACTTGTTTAATCTATGACTCCAATAAATCTTAGCTAACCTAGCAGAAGGATCAATCTTTTCTTTAATTCCCCCTCGCTCTTTGTCAGGCAGATGTCCAAATTTGCTGCTAAGAGAGTAGATGTAAGGGGAAAGCGTATGTGAGCCATTCACAAAAAGCATATCACACAAGACACTATTCCTCCTAGCTTCTTCAGGCTGCACAGCAAGTGAGGAAATAAAATAAATATTTGATAACTGTTTTACTTCCATGTGGCTTATAGAGCACAAGTGCATGACGAAACATTCATATTCATACCGTCAAAGTATGCTCAACTTTTTTAATCTCAGCCAGTAAGCGAGCTTCATCGATAAAGGGCAATTTTGCTATTCCCTGTAGCACACGAATCATATTCAGTCGACAAGTATGCACATATTGAGCATATAAATATGCTCTCTTAAGACCATTTTTTACCTGCCAAGAATATCTTTTTCCATTCATATCAACTTCAAAATCTGCACAATAAAATGATGAAATGGGATCATACAAAATCTTTAACCAAGGATATCATAATACATGAGCATACAGCAAAATCAGCAAGCAGGGGCTTCCCCTGTTTTGTTTACTTAAAACAGCAAAATCATCATACCGGTAGGATAAAAATCAATTATTGGTGAATTTGGATCAGTCATCAATTGCCGATATTGCAGCGGCAGTGCATGGGCACTGAAAATTTGGTGAGACATGCTGTCAAATACTTTCCACCACAACGATAAAAGGAACTACGATAAAAAAAAATGCAAATCTCAGTCACCTTGCAGCCGGAAAAACACCCATAAGCTGATCAAAAGGTTTGAATGGCGTCCCAAGTTCAAATTTTATATTAAGCTGGCCCAAACCCCTTAGATCTGATGCAAACGGAGCATAGTGATAAGGGTAAAACCTAAAATTACGATATTTAGCATAAAATGTTAGATGCAGAGGCAGCTAAAGTGGTCAAGCCTTCCAACAAGACACTGCAAATGAACATTTAGACAAGCTAAATTACCACTGCCATGAGCAGACCCCTTCATAATAGTAGTGCATTACCCAACATAAACCTTCAGTGTATTTGAGGACCTAAGTGCAGAGCACAGCACATAATATAAGATAATAATCGTGTAGATAAAGGAAAGCAATAAAATAAAGATTATATCACCTACGTAATCAAAGTTCACACAAGTAACTTGTACACATATACCACATCGTGATACTAGTGAAAAATAAAAGCAGAAAGTCTGAAGGAACTGAGGTACATACAACATCTCTACGTATTTCTTCAATCTGTTCAGGTGTTCTTGCCCCAAATTTCTCTCCGTAGTACCTTTCCTTCCATCCTGGTTCTCCAAGCTTCACCTGTGTGAAAGAAACAATAATGTTGTATACTGACAAGAATATTGTGAAATCAAATTATCAGAAGAAAGTGAATAAACACATAAACCTAAATAAGTTTTATTATTTTATCCAAAATTCAGTGTACAATTTTCAATTAGATATATGTGGTATCCAGTGTTTTTTCAGTAAAACACCGTTCTTTAATTTGTCATGTCGTATAAATGCGCAACTAAATTAAGTTAAATGACATTACATCTAACAGATTACAGAAACGGTGCACACTTACAAATTACCAAAGAGATACAATATACCTTGTCCTCCTCTGGGTTTTCAGAATTAAAAATATCCGACTTCTCACGAAGTGCATCTTTAAGCATCGACTTCAAATCTTCTTTGTTTTCACGTTCCTAAGAAAGGCATCACGAGTATCAGATCAAACAGCAAGAAATATTTCTTTCGAAAAATATGTTAGACCTTCCAAGGCAAATGAAATCAATTACTTGGGCTTCCAGGTCATTTTCAGTTTCAACTATGGCAGTGGCCACACTGGAACCTGAAGATGATACTCGTGCAGCTTTACGAACTCGATTATGAGATCCATTCTGCACATATGGTGCAGGCACAGCACCAGAGGCAAGCCGGGACCCTTGAAAACGAGTAACAGGTACAATAAGATCATCCTGAACATGGGGATCCAGATCATCACCTCGCTTCGCTTGGGCCTTTTCCCGTTTTATTCTTTCTGCTTGACGCTACAAGACAGTATGATTACAAGTTTAAGTGGAAACGCCCGATTCCCATGCAGAACAAGGCAACTGACCAAAGCAAATGCATAATAAGGGCTGCTAGTGTTTTTGTCCAAGTCTTCAAATTGTCTTGTTAAAAAAACGTTAGATAAACCCAGGTAATACTTGCAACAGTACATCTCCACCTAAACCTTATAAATATGCCCCTGCAATCAAAATCCATGGCTATCTCAATTCCACAAATCTGGAGAGAAAGCCTTTCTTATGAAGATATATTGGTCTACAACATGGAACCAGTACTTTCCTTAAAAAAAACATGGAACCAGTACAGGCAAAACTTTGAAACTATAGAAAACACTACAGGTAATAAATAATACAGTTGCCTGCGTGAGCACACAAGATCGAAACTGCTAATGCTACAAGCATTTTAAGCAAAATGTTGAATGTTCTATTCACAGCTCAATGTCTACAAAATATATGAAAGGCAATAGTCATCATCGAACACCTGATGTAAACGAGCCCTTTTCTGAAATATTTTATCCTCATAGGCACCAACAGCCTGAATGAACTGTTCAACTCTTTCCAAATCGGGCTGAAAAAAGAGATATAAAACAAGTTACTCAGGATATATCAATTTTTACATCAAGCGCAACTAATTAATTTCTGAATTTGCTATATGGAATAGCGCAGATAGAAGTGAACTTATAATTACCGTGCAAGAATCAGTTAAATAACCACCCATGGAAGGAAACTCCTTCTTGTATACAGCCATGAGCAAATTTATAGCTCCCTGAATACAGAATAGGACACCAGAACCATGTGACAAGAATGAACTACAAACAACAATTTGATCTTGCAGAACATTACATAGTACATAAATAACTATTCAGTCTACAGTAAAAACTTCAAAGATACTAGATGCAAATGTGGGTAATGTGTCAAAGAGTGAAGCACAAAGCAGGAGACAAACCTCACGAATCTCTAGCGTCGGCATATGTGGAAGAAAATCATTGCCAACAAAAAAGCACATGAAGATAAAATCATCAACAATTCGTTCAAAGTCAATTTGGAAAGGTGGGTTTGGCATTCTGAACTCATATTCTAAGTACTCCCGAAGGGTCCATATATTCAAGAGCTGCAAAATTACAAGAGTACACACAATAAATAAACAAAGCTATTCAAAAAATATATATAAAGGAGACACATTAAGCAACATGTTATAATGGGAAAAATATTTATTACCTGATAAGGCTTCCTGGGAACAATAGCATCACCCTTCTCATCAAATTCCCCAGCTTTTCGTTTAACCTTTCCTTCACAATTTGCTGCTAGATGTCCTACTTGACCACACAAGAAGCATTTATCCTGCTGGCCAGGCGTAAATACTACCTGTAAACACACATAAACAAGTATAGAAACAGAAAGTAATGTCAGCAGAAGAGCATAGAGGCAAACTAAAATTTTCTTGAAGTAGAACAATATAACATCTATAGACGTTAAAAAAGCATATAAACCACATTAAGGAGAGCTAACCTCTCTCAATATAGAGAAATGTACTTCATGTGTTGCTAGAGCTAACATGATCAGATCTGCATCCTGCATCAATGAGAACATAAAGCTGCATTAGCTGGCCTAAAATGCAGGAGAAAAAACAATAAAATTATATAAGTTCATGTAACATACCAACCCATACAAGCAATGGCGAGTGTTTGGATTAAAACCAGCGAGATTCCGTTGGCCACGAATGTACGACATGATTTTATGTTCCCCTTCACCAGGAACATTGGCATCAGATAAAATAACCTTCAAAAGAGTTTAATTAGAATACACATGGCAGATTCAAATTCAGGCTTCTGAGTTCAGTGGTAGTTTTTTTTTTCCAAACTAGGAGACTTTTAGAACGTTGTTAAGAACAAACAATAAACCAGGATGAGCTCATACATACTTTAATTTGTTTCCATCCAGGATCATAATTCAATCTGAGATGAATGTAATACTGCAAAGCAACTGATAAAACAGCCATAAACTCAGTCCCTGGAGTAATGACATTAGAATCACAAGTTTGTGATTGCTGTTTAGGAGGAAGCTTTCTGCCTTCCCTCTCAAATTCTTCACGCAGTCGTTCTTCTTCAGCAGCCTATAGGTGTGCAGAAATATTGAGTTGTTAGTGTGGTTGGTTACAACAGCTCAGAACGATAACTAATGGGATACCATAAAGAGCATCGGAAGATAGCTCCAGCAGAAAACTCACCGCATCAGCTGCATCTTTTGCAGCCCTGAATCGTCTGGAGCGCTGCTGGTTCATCTTAGCACGAGGAGCCACACCATCTATAAAAGCCATTGTGCAATAGAAACAAATATGAACAGATAAATCGAATACCATAATAAGAAGTATGATATGATGATAACTATTTTCGAGCAAAAAAATGTTCAAACAAGGGATACAAAACAACCATGCATATAAATTACTTGAGAAAACAATCTCTGATTAAGGCACAGACACTTCTGTAAAAATAAAGTAGTTCACATGACAATACCAACAGGGCAAAATGAAAATACACTGAATCATAACTTTTAAAAGTATCTAGCACTCCAGTAGTCACAATGCACTACAATAAATAGGTGGAACGGCAACAAAATTTCCTTCAGAATAGGCATTGCAACACATACCAATTGCCATGTATAAAAGCTTCCGAGGACGAATCATGTTGAATAGTCTGTCAATATAATCAAACACACACTGAAAAACCTCACTGAAGGTTGTTGGGGAGGGCTACAGCACAGGAAACCATGGTTAATATTTAAATTAACATAACAAACAGAGGACAAGCAAAAAAAAAACCTCGAGTAAAACTCTCAAAGCATTTGTGCAGTAGCAGCATACGTTCTGCTAAGTGCTAATTGAAATAGCAACAGAAACAAATCGCACTAACTATGAATTGATAGCAATACATTTTCATTGCAATTTGGCAAAGACAGAAGCAGACTCGACCTCAGTAACTAAAGCAAGCATTAATTTGAGCAAATGGATGAACCTAACATCTCTCAATATTTCAAGGACACTTACAGAAAACTAAGCAATTCATTCTGCTTCCTAGGAGCAATCAATTTATCAATTGAACACAAGTAAAACCCCACCAATAACAATATTATCCTCCAGGCTCCCACCATTCAATGATACGTCACAAACTGACTCTTTAACACCAATGCAATCCCAGACTTAATTACTCTAAAACCCAAGGAACCCATACCGAGAGACACCAAGGCTGGGAGGAACCGAAGATGGAAGGAAAGAAGCGGGCCGTACCCTGTCCTCCGGGTGGAAGCATGGGTGGATGATGCCGTTCATGTCGAGGTAGAGGTTGTCATACTCGAGGCCGTTGGGATTGGGCTTGGAGGTGTCGACGGGCACCTTGACGCCCTCAATCTCCACGGGCTCCTCCTCCACCACGTCCACCACCACCATAGGGTACTTCTCCGCCAGCCATCGGTAGAACGCCGGGACACCCATCTCCGCTGCCGCTGCTTCCGGGTGCCGGTGGTCCCTCCCCGCCGGAACCCTATACCCGAGTAGGGGATATCCGACCCAGTCGGCGAGCTCACGAGGGAGGTCGATGGAAGGGAAGAAGAGGCGCGAAACCCTAATCAGAGCGGGGATGCCACTTTCGGGTCGGGTGTAATCGAGCAAGTGCTGAACCAGAGCTTGCCACCAAAACCGTGATGACGTTGGCGAGGACCAGATGTCAACGGATTGGGATCGTCGGCAGTCGGCGCACAGCAGTCGCTCGGAGCAGACTCCTCCGACGTCCGCTGCGGAGGGAACGTATCCGACGTCGCTCGCTCGCTTGCTACCGAAGCCTGCAGTGTTTTTCTAATAAAATTAATTTTTGTTTTCTCATTTTAAAAAGTTAACCAACCGGGGGGAGACTGGATGGGAGTAAATCTAGACTGGAGACGAAATAGAAGCCTAAGAATGAAAGAAAAATGGGCTTATCATCACATCTGCCAGCCCATTATTATAACGGCCCATCATGGCTTTCGTTTTTGGGCTTATTTTGCTCAAATTCAACCCAGCACGCGAATCACGCGCCACAAACGCCCAGGCTCCTCCCTGCCACTTCGCCGGCGGCGAGCGCGCCACCCGCCGCATGCCGTCGCCGCCTTCTCTGCACCCGGCGCTCCACCGCTTGTTGTCGCTCCTCTCGCGCATCGCATCCCCTCGCCAACTCCTGCAGGCCCACGCATTCCTCATCCCCCGCGGCGGCTACCGCCATCCGCGCCTCCTCTCCGCGCTTCTCCTCGCCTCCTTTCGCCTCGGGCCCCGCCCACACGCCGTTTCCCTCCTCCGCCGCATCCATCCGTCGGTTGTGCTTAGGTCCGCCGCGCGCGTGCCGCACCTTAGACGCGGACTCGGCCCCCAGCTCCACTCCTTGCTCTTCCGCGCCGGCCTCGCGGCATCCGACGTACGCGCCTCCTCCAGCCTCGTCCAGTTATACTGCTCTTGCGGCCACATCGCTGCCGCGCGCAGAGTGTTCGAGGAGATTACCGATAGAGACTTGGTTGCCTGGAACGTTATGATCTCGGGGTATGTGAAGGCCGGGGACCTGGTCCGCGCACGTGAGCTGTTTGATATTATGCCGGAGAGGAACGTGGTGTCATGGACGACAGTGATCGGGGCGTATGCGCAGATGAAGCAGCCGGAGGAGGCGATCGAGGTGTTCCGGAGGATGCAGGTGGAGGAGGGGATCGAACCCGATGGGGTGGCACTGCTGTCAGTTTTGTCCGCCTGTGGTGATCTTGGAGCTGTCGATCTAGGGGAGTGGGTGCACAGGTTGGTAGTGAGGCGTGGATTACACCGAGAGATTCCACTGATGAATGCAACCATTGACATGTACGTTAAGTGCGGGTGCATTGGGAAGGCAGTGGAGGTGTTTGAGGGCATGGAGCAGAAGAGCGTTGTCACTTGGACGACATTGATTGCTGGATTCGCATTGCACGGCCTTGGTATGCAAGCTGTCGAGATGTTTCGCCGAATGGAGGGGGAGAATGGGGCACCAAACGATGTCACTTTCCTTGCAATCCTGTCAGCGTGCAGCCATGTCGGACTGACTGAATTGGGCCGTTGGTATTTCAACACCATGGTGTCTCAGTATAGGATCAAGCCACGAGTTGAGCATTATGGGTGCATGGTTGATCTACTTGGTCGTGCTGGTTGTTTGAAGGAGGCTCAAGATTTAGTTCATGATATGCCTTTCAAGGCAAATGCAGCAATATGGGGAGCTCTTCTTGCTGCTGCTCGTACCCATGGTGATGCTGACCTTGGGGAACAAGCCTTATTGCATCTAATTGAGCTTGAGCCTCACAACAGTGGAAACTATATTCTCCTGTCGAATACCTACGCAGAACAAGAAAGGTGGGATGATGTAAGCAAACTTCGAAAGGCGATGAAAGAAAGGGGACTGAGAAATGTACCTGGGGCAAGTTCTATTGAAGTTGATGGCATGGTTCATGAGTTCACTTCCAGAGATGGATCTCATCCTTGCTCACATAACATATGTGAAATATTAAGTGAGATCAACACTAACATGAAATCTGTTGGTTTTGCTGCTTTGCACGAAGTACTGCTTGATGTCGAAGAACGCTAAGATCCCTAAGTAATTATCTATCTATTTTGCTTGCCAATTTTGCACTTAATGGCATGGTTCATGAGTCCACTCCTGGATCCTCACCTTTTCATACAGAAGATATCTGATATGCTATAGGACCAGTTCTTTCACAAAAATTATGGATGGTAATTTGACACCCTATTATTATGTCCATTATTATGGATTACTTCTTTCTGTAGAAAGAAAGTTAGAATATTTTATGGCCCTCATGAAATGATATGTATCTGCATAACGGAATTTGCTGAACCTCATATAGCTTAGAGTCGGTGATAGTTGTGTGTGCAAGGTCAAAGCTCAAAATTATGATCCCCAGCAGGCTTATTTTGCCATGAGAGGTTTTATATCCTTTGTCGATTTGGACCTTTGGTTACAGATAGGGAACCACCTGTAGAGGATTGTGATTTCACGTACACCCATCATTCTCTTTCAGGCTTCTCCATTTGAATATATCATATAAAACAAGATAGGTCACTAATTTCTTGACTTCACCTAACAAAGAAGCTCTAGCATGGTGAGTTGGTGTCTCACTAGTGTACAACAACAGTCATTACTGTCATGGTATTTAAAAAGAGATGTAAGATAACTCTTCTCTGGAGTTCCTGTAATACAATAGCTCACTTACATACTGAAACACGATAATAATACATAAAAAAATTATCATTTTCATCATTTTGTTATACTGTTTTCCTCCATTTTGGGATATCCAAATTTTCTAGAAAGAATCCATCTGTAATCAAACAAATATATCATGATTAAATCAGCAGTTCAGCTGCCACTGAAAAATTGACAGTGTTCATTGTGGCTGAGTGCATTGCTTTCTGTAGTACCGAGTCTTAGAATCGTGTACCACTTCTCTTGTATTCCCTCTCTTGTATGCTACAGCTTAGAATCCTTTTAGTATGAGATTTTATTTAATTTAGAGCATCAAGCTCTGGAAGAAGTCTTCCTCTAATCCAAGGCTCATCATGCCCATTCCAAGAAGACCACCAATCCATGCTGTTCGAAGAGCTCTGAAGAACTTTGCTAAATTACCTGTAGAGAAGAACAGACTTTATTAATAATTATATAATAGGCACAATATGACCGCCAATAGAAATGTGAAACCGAAGTCAAAAACACAAATGGTCAGATTTAGTATTAATTTTAGTTGTGTACTAGTTTATACAGTTAGAATATATAGTATTAAATGAACAGAGCAAATATTTACATATCCGATTTTAGTGTAATGCCATGAATATTTCACCAATCCCATTAGTCGTCACATGAACTGTTTTCCTGTTATGATATGATTTTGCTGGATTTGATATTTTTGCTTAACAGAAACAATTTATTACAATATTATTAGCTAACAGTCACACAGACTCATGCTAATGTGAATTTATCTTGATTATCAAACATATCTTGGCTCCATTAGTTTGGGTGTAATGATGCTTATGTTCAGTGCTTCTTCCATTTTTACTCTAGGAAGTAACTCTATACTTAGTAGCTCTTAAGTTGTTTGTTGGAACGATCAATAATGAAATTTAATTGGCAAATGCTATGGTCTCTTCTCTCTGCTGATGTGCCTTAAAAGAAAGCGGATGCTGGGTAACCTCAGGGCAAAGCTGTACATCAGATACATGACTCGGTTAGACTCTGAGATATCCCCCGTGAAAATGCATATGAAGGTATTGCTTGATAGTTATTTTTGAAATTTAGACTTAGCACCCATTTTGTAAATTTATTTTTACTTAAGTATTTGTATTGTGTGATGTTCCACTTAGGTCTGGGACAACCATCACAGCTTCCTTGTGAAATTTTCCTCCTACTTGTAATCAATTTATCAGGACTAATATTGACAAAGTAATGTATGACATAACTGTACCTATATAGTGCTCTTTATCATGAAACCTGATTTCAGGTTCTATGCTCGGATCAGCTTTTGCTTCCTTGTCTAGCTGCTTTGGAATGCAGCTGTCCATCATTCCTTTCAGCGATCTGCAACTTCCACGATACGCAAGCCTTTCATTTTTCAGTTCCTTTATTTCAGTGTTTCTACAAAGTTCTGATGGAGGAGTGCATAAATCTGTCGTTGTAATTTGATTAACAGCCTTGGTCTGCTTTATATCTTCTAAGTTATGTGTGGATGAAGAAAGGTCCATGTCGCTGCCTTCGTCCTGTCCCCGCTTAAAATCTTTAGTCCATTCCATATGTTGTGGTGAAAATGTACTAGAATCATATATTCCATGTTCAGATACTTCTGGAATATCTAGCACCCTTATACTTTGATATATGCCAGTGCTTTCAATCATTTGTTGATGGATCCAACTCTCAATGTCAATAATGCCCATTTCTTCAGTTATATTCTGAACCTTCCCTAGTTCTGCATATTGACATTCTGTGACCAAAAGCACTTGATCGTGCGACACATTCTCATCTTCTGAGAAAATCACCTGTTTGGTCTCGCACTCTGATGTATCCTGGCTGCATTCTGTATCATGTTGCATGCTTGGTAGCCAATTCATATCACTTGTCATGGAGATACTGCATTCAGAGCTGCATTCTGACTGCCAAGTGGCAGTATTTACTGGCAGCCTTATAGACTCTGCATAAACTGAGGAAGGCCTTCTCTTTGTCTTTGGTGGTACTGGTGGTTTCATCCTGTTACTAGCAGGAATGTCTTTATTTAAGCCTATCCTGTGCTGGCTAGAAGCTGTTGGCTTCATAAACCTAGGTAACTTAGAAATGTCTCTATAATTCTTTGAATTCCTTGTATTCTTTGACATTTCAGTTCTCAGTTCTTCCCTGGATGAATGTGTAATTGCAAAACTTGTACAACTAGATTGCTGAGGTCCTTTCAAATGTTTCATTGTCTCCTCGAGATTCTTAATCTTTCTAGTAATATCTTCACATTCTTTTTCTAATGAACTGATCTGCTGTTCAAACTGCATCAGTAAATGTTCCTTTCGTGCTTTTATTTCCTGTACAAGGTCGTAATATTATTTCTGTATCAAAGATTATGTGCACCACATAAAAAAATGGATTGATTATCTGCTTGCATGTGTACATACTACTATAATGGTTTTCTGGGAATTGAATATTTTTAGCAAATCAAACAACCTCTTATCTTAGAATTGCAAGTTTGCAACTTGTTCTTTTGGAAATAAAAGAATGTAGAAGCTGTATTTTCCTTAGCCAAACAACTTTATTTCTTAGTTCGTAGCTATGAATAAAATTAGTGTACCAGTTATTTATCTTCAATATATATTCATGCTAGTAGTAATCGTAAAATCTTACTGGTGGTTCTTCACTTTCCAACCGAATACTTCTAACTCTTGTTGCAAAACCCAAGGTACAAACTGTCTCACATAGATCATTCTCATTTGGTCTGATATGCACCAGCATCAATGTTTTGGATTCACATCCTGCCCACATGAATTTATCAAAGTGTGAGCTATGAGAAATCTGAGTTGCAAAACAGGAAAGGAGCAAATTTTCTGCATTTTTGGAACTGTTAGTAAAGTGCTATTTACCTAGAGAATCTCTAAGAACTTGTGTAAGCTTGCTATTCCTGAGAAATTCAATAGGCGAATGGTTATCATTGTTTCCGAAAGTTATGGACGAATATGGATATGTTGTGCGACTGTCAAAACACTTGTACATCATGAATTTTATTTTACCTGTAAGGGACATGTGTTTTTTTGGTTTGCAGTGCATCAATTACATCCCCTAAGGCTGATAGTGACAAATTTATGGCCTTGCCTTCCTTGAGCCTTTTTCCTGTTGCTTTTGTCTTTACAAGTCTCTCACTTCCACCAAGATCAATCATCCATAATTTGTTTCTTTCTTTTTTTCTTTCAGGCGTGTTGAAGGAGGTCAATGAAATACGAATCAAACTGTTGGATAATAAAGGAACGGAATAAGGCTTCAATATCTCTTTTATAAAAGTAGTTACTTTTTTATCAAAGCAAAATGTTTTAGTAAGCATTTATCAGTGTTTTGATCCAGAGCTGTTTTCAATCAAGTGCAATCATTTTTTTCAGTTATTATGAAAGCGGTGTATATTTATCTTCAGTAAAATAAAATGTGTACCAGTGAGATCTGCTTGAGGTAGAATTAGCCATAGTGGAAGCTGTTGATCTAAGGCGGGTCCCCATTTCATAAAGCCTTTTCACTTCTTGAAAACTATTCACAGAAACTGCCACGAGGTTTTCAATCTCTATGCCACCTTCAGGACCTGTTTTGATGGAAAGGCTGTAGGCAGAAACACATTAAAGAATATTTCACTCTGCAAGCCATTCAAACTGCACTAACAAATTTGTGCACTCCATACGTCAAGCATATGATTTTTCTCTGTGTCAATGCGACCTGTTAGTTATGCTGCACTGCTATGGAGCCTAGGGAGACACGTGCAGAATATTATAATGCGACATTTCTCTGAAGTCTGAATCGTCAAAATGGACCTAATGATGTTTACGGATGTCCTGATTCTAGACCGTAAAAAGATATCTTGTTACAGTACTTCCTAGACACGCACATAGATTAGTTCAGCCTTCCAACATGTTCAGAAAATTACCTTGGAACTTTCTTAAAACCATGTGACTTGTTTCCTGGAACTAATAGGTCTCGCAGATTTCCCATATATATCTCGAGCATACTGAAAGTGAACATAAACCTTATGTTGCTCTCCGAGGCTCGATTGAACAGTGCTTGAATCCCACGTGGTATGACACCCAGATCGGTAGGCTTCCCTTCCTAATTTATTAGACAACGAATTGTAAGAATAATATTTCATTTCAGTTGGTTTGGGGTGCTTGGACTTCAGATTTTTCATTTCTTCTTTTGCATTTTAAGGAGGTGAGGAATTTAATGGAGTAAATCTTACCATGGTATAAGTTTTTCCACTACCTGTCTGACCATAGGCGAATATACAAACATTATAGCCATCTAATGCAGATTTGATCGCTGGTTCTACCTCAGCAAATACATCACCTGGAAAGCTAATATTATTCTTGGCTTGCTTACAAATGATGGTCTTAATAGTGCAGCTTCTACGAAGGCAAATCTGATTCTTACCTTGTGTTGAGCTTTGGTTGAAAACCTTATCAAACTTGTATTGCTTTACCTTGGTTTCAGCAACTTTTAGGGAAACATTACTCTCATCCAGGGTGAACAGAGTTCCGGATTCACAACTCTCTTCATGATGAAAAGGTCGTACACGGCAGAACACTCTTATATTTCCTGGGGAATGAACGTGTGACAATTAAACAGGCAACTCTACCTGCTTCAATTATTTCTGTGGCATTTGTTGAACCAAACATAACCTTTCCATGCGAGTTCTAAATTCAAGAATAAAGTTTACCTTTCAAATCCAAATAGTTATTTAGTGCCTGTCTCCTTTTCAGTGTTATTTGCTTCAGTTCAACATTCAGTGAATCTATTTCATCTGTCACATGGGCCAAAAAGATTATTGAAAAATGGTAAGAGTTTGGGGGGCAGACTCAGCTGCATACCTTGGATCATTGCAACTTTAGCTTCTCGTTCTGTATCCTCAGGACCATCACTTTGAGCCTTCTGAACTTCCATCTTCGGTTTGGCTGGTGACAACTCCTTGATGATGTGAGAAACTGATTCAATCCAAGTGGGTGTCAGGTACTTGTTGAACCCCATGAGAGATGACAGTGTATCAGGCAGACTCTGTGTCATCTTCCCTGATTGCCCGTCCACCATGTTACTAATCTTGCAGTCTCTATACTTCTGATCCTATTGCCTTACTTGCTGGTGATTTCATCTGTTAAGATTAGGGAGAAAAGAAAGAATGAATGATGCTGTTGGAGTCAAACATGTTTCACATTGGACTGTTTCAGCAAGTCTAGCCGTGCTATATCTTGTTGATATATTGACTTTGGTTATGATTTTTAATCAATTATCTGACTGCAAAGTTTTGTTTCAGTCAGACTTGAAGACTGGAAAGAGATTCAAAGGAAATTATAAAAAAGAAACTTATCCATAGAAGACAAAGAGATACTTGTAGTTCTTACCCTGCGCTTCCATGCTTGGTCAAATGGTCCAAGGTAGAAGATGAAGGAAAATGCCGGATATGAAAGTTGCCTCCGGAGCCCCATACATTGCTTAAATCTATCTTGGAGTTCCCAGGTCCCTATCACCTTTCAAGAATAGGTCAGTTCCTCTTCAAGGTCTCCAACAACTGCATTCCTGTGGTTAGATAAAATGGAAACAATCATGAATCAAGATAAAGGAAGAATATATATTGCTTGTCCTTGCAGAACAATTCAAGTGCCAAATAAGTTTGTGGAACATGGAAGAGAAGGAAGTGGAATGTCTCAACTAGCTAGCCCTTTTCACCTTCAGAACAATTTCATATTACCATGTCCCCATCAAAGAACACAGTGTCCAACCGAAGCGAACTGTGGAAGGCTGAGAAGAGAGGAATTCGACATCAGGACGTGGAAGCAAGGTATTACCTCCTTTGGTTTCAGCATTTAGAGCCTTGGTAATATTAGCCCACCGTGGCTGCTACCTCCATGACTGCTCCTACAGCTGCGGATGAATTGGAGGACCTCCTAGCGCATAGCAATGGAGCTCGCCGTTTCAGTCATGATATGGATACATAGGAAGCTGACGCAAGAAGGCACATGCGCCGCACTTGGGATTCTGCGGTCAAGGGGGGTCCAAGTTCAGTCATGGCCACAACAGCTCAGCTGTCCCTGTTTGCCCTGTGTGTTTGTGTCAGAGAGAGAGGGGGGGAGAGGGAGGGAGTAGGGAGGATGGTGATTAATTAGTATAACAATGCCCATTGCCCATGATGAATCGTATCTGTGGCATTTGGCGACAATATTCATTGGGTGGATGCATGTTTGGCAAATGAAATCATACTGGTTCTGCTGTCACCGAAAAGCTCACCAACCATGTGCAATGCTGAACTTTTCAGATAAGCAACAGGTGGAGGCTGTGCGTGAAAATGTTGGATTCTATAATCCATCTTGTGATCGTCGCTGAAAACAAAAGATATTTGCGGTGTTTCGATGTGTCTCGTACCAGTAACAGCACGGTACCCAGTAGTAATAAACTCGAAAAAACTTTTGTGTTTGTCTATTCTCACCTGATCAACAGTTGTAGTCAGCAGAAGTCTGTAAGCCTGGTGCACATGGTTTCATTCATGAGGCGACCACAGCTTTTGCAGGGAACTAGTTACTTCCACAATTTACACTGTACATGTGAATATCTGTATTTTACTTATTCCTTTTGGAGACTACTTAGAGTGGCGCTTTGTTTCTGGTTAAACCCTGCAGCTTCACATATGTATATTGTGCAGTTTTCAATAGAATTTTCTGAGACCATCTTGCAGTAATCTTTTCTTTTTACAAGCATGTTTACTATATTCTGACCGTATACAATTCCTTGCAGTTAGGCTCCAATTCAAGGACACAAACGATTGTCCTGTGAGTATGGATCTCAACAGAACAGTGAAGCTACACCGGTGAGGCAGTGGCCAACTGTCGACGAATAAATCAAAGGCCCTCTTTGAAGATGTTTCGCTTGTCTCGACCCTCATTCTTCATTTTTTCAATGCATGGCTCATTTTATCTGGTTCGTTGAAACTACCCAACAACACAGATAAATGTTGGATACAATTGCATCTCCGGTCTTTGATGTTGCCAGATTTCGTGTGTGCCCATGTTGCCAGGTAAGGCACGATACGCCCGATAAAGAAAATGGTCCCTGGACACAGAAAGATGGCACGGATCCCTTTATGGATATCGGGAGATCAGGTGCAGTACAACAGGTTATCTATGGGCCATACCAATCGTATGATCACGAGCGCACGCACGGCTTCCCCTTATGCGTGGCCTGGAAGAATATTCCGGCCTTCCGTGTCTATCTCTCGTTGGCAAGCACGTTTGGTTGAGCTCACAGGTCAGGGGCGGATCGAGGAGAGGAGTTAAAAGACATGGAAATAGTAAGAACAATGTTTGATCACGTCCTTTCCAACCCGGAAATAGGACGGGGTCAGGGAGCCTGAAAAGCGCTCTTTGGCACCGACACGCCGATCATCTTTCCGGGATGTGGCAACCGCCTCAAACGACCTCGATCAGCTACCTCATCCCTCGGGTTGGGTCCGTCGCGCCCAGAGCGACAGGGGAGCGCGTACCCAAGGAACGGATCGAGAGCTGCTACCAACTGTTCTTACTCTAAATTTGCTGCGATGCCTAACTGAAAATAGACCGGAGTACACGCACGCATGTTGGCCTATTCATCATTGTTCAGTGATGTTTATGCGATGCTGTTGGTATTTTATTTGTCACACTTTATTTGGTGAGTAAAGAAGATCAGCAGGTGATGCGTGGCTTCGAATTGTAAAGCACCCCCACCCACCGCTTAATTTGTGTTGCCGGTGTCGTTAAGTTTTACTTATCAACACTATAATGCGTGTCGGTGATGGTACAATACATAATAAGCATGAATGTAGAGGAGCATTCGGTATCTCGTCCTCACGGCTTCCTTGTCAGAAACCAATTCAAAATGTTCGTTGGTAAAAAAAAAAAAAAAAACCTCTTTGACATACTGTCAGATTACTCTCGAATGGTCCCTGGGCTGCATGATGATGGAATCAGCTCCGTTGCATAACGCATAAGAATGGGAGAATTAGTAAGTGTGATACATACTCCGTTCATTTATTATTGTCCCGTTGATTTTTAATTTTAATTTTGATTATTTATTTTATTTAAATAATAAATTTAAATGTATAAAATTATAAAGTGTGATTAAAATAGCTTTAATAATAAATAAAAATATAATACAACATATAATATTCATCAAATTTTTTAAATAAAACAAATAATCAAATTTAAAATTAAAAATCAACGACGACAACAATTAAAAAATTGAGAGAGTATGTACATACGAGTAATCCTCAGATCGACGCGTGGTGAAGCGTTGCACATTTTCCTCCGAAAAAAACAAGAGGCAAACCATACACATCGACAACGTATTCCGTACATTCATCTGATCTAGTAGTATGTACTTATCTTGTCAACGGCGCAGCCCAAACTGCCAGCCATCCCCGCCGTGCCTGCCGATCCCACCGGCGTTGGACCCCACGGTGGGCCGGTGGCACGCTCCCGCTCCAACGTCGACGTCGTAGCCATGCAGCGCCCTGAAGAGCCTCTCCTTCTGGAGCGCGAGCTCCTCTTGCCCCGTCCTCCGCAGTCTCTGCTGCTTCCTCGCGCCGCCTCCACCGGCGCACGTCGGGCCGCTCGCCTTCCTCCGCCGGAGGCCGGCCCTGACCGGCACGGGCACGGCGTCCAGCCCCATGAGCTTGGCCACCACGCCGGGCTTGCACCACACCACGCTCTCCCCGGCTACCGTGGCCGGCATCCGCAGCGTCCGTTCCAGGTCCATCTCGTATCCACCCGCAGCGCACGCGAGGGCGCCGCACCCCGCGCCGGCAGCGCAGCACGCCGACGCCCTCGTCGGCCGGTAGGCGTGGCGGCCGCCGACAGTGCCGGCGGAGTTGTCCCGGGGCGCCGCGCCGAGGCCCATGCCGTCGCAGAAACCGCTGAACGACGCGCGGTACATGGCGTCACGGCCGTCGAGGGAGAAGCGCGGGTACTGGTTGAGCGCGTCCCGCGCCGACCGGAGCACGTGGTCCGCCGCCGAGCCGCCGTCCACGCACGACATCCGGCGCGGGCACCACCCGTCCTCCTCCTCCTCCGCCGCCGCCGCCGCGCGCCAAGCCTTTCGCGCCGCCTCCTCCTCCAGGTCCAGCTGCAGGATCATCTGCTCCAGCGTGACCGCCGGCTCCGACGGGCCACCCGTGGCGCTCGCCTGGCTCTCCGCCACGCACGAGCCCACCGAAGGGGGCACGGTGAGGAACGACGACGACGCGACGTCGGCGCCGCCGCCGCTTCCCAGCTCCTTGCCGTGGAGCTGCTGCAGCGTGGACGTGGACGCGTCCCCGTGGCAGAAGCTCCGGACGATGCCACGGCGGCGCATCATCTCGGATCGACAACGCGACCGATCGAGTTCTTCCTCTTCAACAGGACGAGTGACGGAGGTCACCTAGCTGCCGGCGCTCTCTCAGGTGATACCATGGTCGCCTGGCCGGAGATGAGTATATACGTACTCCGCAGCACGTACGCTCTCTAGCGCGGCGCACCTCGACCGACATACGTGCATGGTCGAGGCTCCCGCGCCCGTGACGCCGTTTAAACCCAGGGGATGGCCGCCGCATGACTCAAGTGAATTTGATGGAGGTGGTGCAGCAATTGGAATCACATGCTGGGAGCGAGCAGACACATGAGAGCCGATCAAACTATTGGTCACGGCTACATGGTAGTACAACCGGAGTCACGAGGCAAAGCATGGCAGAGCGTCCAATACAGGACCATACTTTTCCTTTGAGTTTTGTTAAGACCGTGTGGCCGCTCCCAAGCCGTTATCTAGCGTCAGTAACCACTCCTTGTTTAGAGTTCACCACATTTTCTGTTCTGCCATTTTAGCTTTGATTTTTTAACCAAACTTATCAATTTGTCACCTCGGTTTTGATGGTGGTGATATTGAGAAATACTCTACTTACAAACATTGGCGGAGCTATGGCTCGGCCAGCTTGGGCCGTGCCCCCCCCCCCCCCCCCCGGGTCTAGTTTTTTTTTTTTTTGAAAACTCATACTTTCTGCAAGCTTAATCCACTGATTAACATGCTGCTATACATCTAAACACATGTGTCAACCAAGTAGAAACAAATAAATATTAGTTTTCCTAGCTAAAATTAGCCAATCTGTTATGGTACATGATTCTTCACCTATTCTTGGCTATAAGTACTGTTAGAGCTCACAGTGGCCACCGCCTTTGTCCCCCCTACATTTCGTGGCCAGCTCCGCCACTGCTTACAAACAAATCTTACAAACTGTTTACAAACTATCCTTGTGAACAGTGGACTCAACACATGCAAGGTAGTTTCTTATGTGAAGTAGTGCGTAAGTTGTTTGTAAGATGAGCAAATCATTTATTCGCCCTCGAAAATTTATCCAATCCCTTATTCGCTCACAAAATTTTTCAATTCCCTTATTCGCCCGCATTCTTAATTTTTCTTCTCTAATTCACCCTAACTGCTATATAAAAACATATTTTTTATCCATCTAAGTTGAAAAACCAAAATGCCCTTAAACTAAGGCACGTAAAATTTGATATTCTTAAACATGTATGTTTTCATAACAAAAAAATGACTTAAAAATACATATTTAATTAACATATATGTTTTCATATTTTTGAAGTCATTTTTTTATGAAAACACACATGTTGAATATCAAATTTTACTTCCCTTAGTTTTAAGGCATTTTGATCTTTTTCAACTTCGATGGGTAAAAATATGCATTTACATAGCAGTTAGGGTGAATTAGGAAAAAATTAAGAATAAAGGCAAATAAGGGAATTAAAAAATTTTATGGGCAAATAAAGGATTGGATAAATTTTTGAGAACGAATAAAGAATTCTCTCTTGTACGATTTTATTTGTAGATGTATCATTGCTCTTAATATCCCAAAAGGATGATCATTAATCAATCTAGTATTCTCTCCATACTTATAATTCAATTCGTTTTGGACTTTGCTTTAGTTAAACATTGAGAATATAAATTACAAATAACTTTTAAATTATTAAGTTTAGAAATATGAAAATCATATGAATAGATTTGTCTTAAAAAATATTTTCATAAAAGCATATATATGTCACTTTTTGATAAATATTTTTAGAACAAATTAAAGTCAAAAGTTATGCTTTATAGACCGTGTCGTTGTTCAAAACGATATGAATTGTGAGTATAAAAGAAGTATAAATCATAAACAAGTGTAAGGTACATTAAATGGATGATTATCGATCAACCACCATCTAGCATTTAAACGCCGCTCAATTCTATGTAGACAGTGTTTTGACCGAGACGAGGTCAGCCAGCCATCTAGTATTCAGATGCGGTTAAATGGATGCTTAATTTCATTTAGGAAACCAATTTATGAAATTTTATAAATTTATTTCCATTTAGTGGAGTAGAAGAGTTTCAACGGTCGATGAGCTTCATTGCTGAGACAGATTTTCTATATATAGCTATCCTTCCTTGAATAATACACATAGCTATACTCCTAGACATAGGTTGGCTCTATTCTCATCTCCAACTCGATGTCTTTGCAGCCTAAAATCGAGTATACCCCCAAAAGGGCAATATAAGATGCAGTACGGACGTTAGCCAGTCCAATCATGTCAGTGAGAGCGGGCGACCTATCCCAGGTCGGCACGCCACGAGGGCGCGGTCACCATCCGCACGTACAGCCCGCACACACGGGCGCCTCCAACTCTGAAGCCACCGCTGCCGCCCACCACCATCCCATCTCTCTCATTGACATGTGGGACCCACAGTACTTGGGACCAGCAAGTCGGTGACTGTTTATAATCCAGACTGGGCAGACCCGCCATTTCGGGGTAAACCCCCCTCGAGATCTGACCTCGTCTATCCCCATTTCCATCCTCACATCCCCGGACTCGAGTTCGTTCGTCTAAACCCAAGCCGTAATCGTGACCTTCCCGTCCGCAAAACCCTAGCCTAGCCACGGCGGCGCGGCGGTGGCCATGGACGGCGGCGGAGGAGGAGGGGGAGCCGGGGTCATGGTGGGCGGAGGCGGCGACGTGGAGCTCGTCAGCAAGACGCTGCAGTTCGAGCACAAACTGTTCTACTTCGATCTGAAGGAGAACCCGCGGGGTAGGTACCTCAAGATCTCCGAGAAGACCTCGGCCACGCGCTCCACCATCATCGTGCCGGTGGACGGCGTCGCGTGGTTCCTTGAATTATTCGACTACTATATCCGCACCGAGGAGCGCGACGCCTTCGGCAAAGAGCTCCGCCTCCAGACCAAGGTCGCTCGGTCCCTCGCTTTCGCAATTGGCCCGGTTTCGCCTCTGATTTCGCTTGTGGCTGTCGCTAATTGTGGCGTGGGTTAATTCTGCTCGTTACACGGCGCAGGTGTTTTATTTCGACATCGGGGAGAACAAGAGGGGTCGATTCCTCAAGGTGACGTGGCTTTCCTTGTATGAATGTAGTAATTTTCTAGTTTGGTTACTTGTCTGTGTGCTTGGTTCTGCGAAATTGCCAAATTGGGGAACTTCGTCATTGAAGAGTTGTTTTCATTAGAATACCTTTTCGCACACTAGAACAGGAAATTAAGTGTGCGAATTTAGTAAGTGAAGGCTCCTATTTTTGTCTTCACCTTTTTGTTTTAAATTGAAAAGACCCCAAACTAACTGTAAAACATGCATGCTGTAAGCCTGTCGAGTTTATCTTCCGCTATATATGGGGTATATGTTTTTAGGTGTGTCTACTTGTCAGTTGTCAGTGACAGTCTGTCCAAAGCTCTTACGTGGTTACACGTACAAGTCCTAAAATGAAACTTCATTATGTTATTTTGGAGCTTGGAAATAGGGTCTAGGTCGTAATTGGTTAGATCCTGGGGATGGACGATCGAATTGGAGCTTTCCCCTTTGAGTTGTTCAGGCCTCTGTTTATGTAGCCACTGTTTTGGTAACTCAACTTTTGCTGCTTGTTTATGGCTTACTGCTACCTGTACAATTTATGAACTTTTCAACCTGGTGTCAACTGAGTCACTACTCACATCTCATGCCTGCAACAACATGCTCTACGGTGCAGAACATTATCCTCTTAGAATTACCAATGATTAATGGGAATATTCATTCATAAATGATCAAATCTTTTGGTTGTCTAGATGTTGCTAGCCTTCCTTTTACTTCCAGCACTTAATTTTTGCAATCTTGTGAGATTTAGTATCAGGTTGCCTGACCTTTTGTAGAATTTTATTTGTTATCTAATACAATCAAGTTACGTGCACCGGACCAATTTATCAGATGTTTTAGTCATCAAAACCAGAAACTAGACATATATGGATGAAATCAACATGAAAACGTTACATAAATGAAATTGTGATGACTCGAAACTTGTCACTTTTAAGCAAATAGGCTACAAATCTGATCCAATTGAAAATCTTGCGTCGTGCAGTGTGTGTTAAAAGTATCAACACATTGTAAATTGCATGTTCTTAATGCTAAGAAACGTCTCCAGCTTATTTTAAGATGATGTGTTCCCAAATTGTGATGTATTTTATTGCATAAAAAATCTTTGCTTTTTTAAGTAAGCAATCAAATGGGTTGTAATCTTAGTTCGATGTGTCATCTTGCTTATTCAATTTTATATGTTTTATTATGTTATATCATTTTTGCAAACAACATGATTTAAGTGAACTTTTCATCTTCTATATTGTTGTATGGATACCTTTGGACAGTTTTGTTGGCTTACACTGCATAACTATTCAAGCACCACCTAGACCCTGAGTGCTGTTTACGTTTTTGTGACATTTATCAAATTTGAAAGTGGATCATGTGGATAGAAGTCAAATAACATGGTAGACAGGTTGGGTTTATCGTTGTTGCTATTTTGCAACTAATGATACTTTTGATGACCAATGATATTCTATGCTTTCATGTGCTTTCTAAAATCATTTTGCAATGCAGTATAATGACATTGCTAAAATAATTGCTGACACAAAATTTTGTCTTCAGGTCTCTGAGGCCTCCGGCAATAGAAATCGTAGTACAATAATTGTTCCAGCTGGTAGTACTTGTGAAGAAGGTTGGGAAGCATTTAGGAATGTGCTGCTAGAAATAAGTAATGAGGCTTCCCGATTATATGTCCTACCAAACCATCCAAACCAGGTAGAGCAACCCAATTTTCAACAGTTTCATTGACATTTCTGTTAAGCGGATCAAAATTATTAAGTGTAATGTGCTTCTGACATTACGTGCACTGGCCCCTTGGAGCTATGTGCACCGGACTGCCTTGAATGTACTTCAATTCTGACATTGTATTTGCCAGCAACATATGGAGCCGCCAGAGCACCTCCCTGGCCTTTCTGATGATGTTGGTGCTGGATTCATAGCTGGACATGGAAGCCAATCCGCTTCTGGACCAGAGGTAGACGTTGAACGTCTAGTTGACTTGCCTGCTCAGGAAGAAATTAGTGGCATGGGTATGTCTAAAGTGATTAGGGCAGATCAGAAGAGGTTCTTCTTTGACCTGGGCAGCAACAACAGGGGCCATTATTTGAGGATTTCTGAGGTATCTAGTTGCCCATTCTCTATGATTGATCTGCCTCATCGGATTTAGGTCTGGCCTTACATAGTGTTTTTGTTTGCAGGTGGCTGGAGCTGATCGTTCATCAATAATCTTACCGATTTCTGGTTTGAAGCAGTTTCATGAAATGGTTGGTCACTTTGTAGATATAATGAAGGACAGGCTTGAAGGAATGACAAGTGCCAAGGTGCGCACTGTCGAACCCAGCCAAAGATGATTACCTGGAACATGGCCTTTGCAAGACTGCTGTTATGCCTCCTGTAGGTTTGTCACGTGGGGTGTGGTGATGTAGATCATAAGTATTAATTCATCTGGTGGGGATAATAATGTTTTTCTATTTTGAATTCCACGTGAGGATTGGTTTCTTTGGAACTAGTTTTTCTTTTCTTTCTTTCGGAGGAATAATAAGCAGTATATTTGTTTGTGGGGTGGTCTAAGTGATCGTTGCTGCATTGTTAGTGGAGTTTTCCCTTGCAATTATGCTGTGCTTATCTATGTCAAAGTCTGTGTTGAAATTGTGTTGTGGTGATGTGCCCTTCTAACTTTTGACATGATGTCAGTTAGGACATCTTTTTGTTTTTAGTTTGTTAAGGTAAAATGTTGTTATAGTTGTTGTAATCTTTTCTCTGGGTCTAGTAGTGTAGATGCGAGAGTTTTTGTGTCGGTGATAAATCTGTGGTTCGGAGGTGGTCAATACCTTCGGATCCGGTCGCCGGAGTTGTGGAAGACGATCCGGCCATCTGCCCTTTGTCGGTGCTGTTCTCTGCGCTAGGGCAGCGTCGGTCGGTGAAGAGGGCAGTGGCGTAGAAGTCATGGCGACGTCGTCGATCTCTCGGTGACGGCGGTCGTCGTGGCGGTGACGGCGGTGGAGCTTCCCGTCGGCACAGCGTCCCCTCACAGATCGGGTTTAGAGATGTCGGTGGGGTGCGGCGGTACGGACGAACTTAGGTCATGAGTTCCGGCCGGCCCCCCACCTCTATTTATTGTGGCGCTGGCGACAGGGGCCCACCAGCCATAATGGGCTGCACGCCCCCGATCAGAGCGCGATTAGGTCAAGGGCCCATTAAGGCCGTTGGGCCAAAATGGGTGGAGATCATTTTCTAACATTCTCTCCCTTGATCTCACTTTATACTTTTATCTTTATTACTTTTTAACTTCACTCATTCTATTACAGATTAATGTACAGAACTGTCTCATCGTTACGATCAATCGCCGATAGACTTAACAGCTACAATATATTTTTTTGTTCTGAAATGGTTACTATACATTTTTGGGCCATCTTTAAGTTCAAGAATCACATGCTTTCCCTTAAACCCATGCCGACAACATGTTCAATAAATACTTTAGGTGGTAAGCCTTTAGTAAGCGAATCCGCTAGCATCTTTGCGGTGCTTATATGCTCAAGACTTATGATTTGATCCCGAACTTTATCTTTCACAATATAGTACTTTATGTCAATGTGTTTGGCAGCACCATTTGACTTATTGTTGTGTGCATACGTTACTGCGGGTTCGTTATCGCAGTACAATTTAATTGGTCTATAGATGTCGTCAACCACTTTTAAACCGGGTATGAATTTCTTAAGCCAGTTCACCTGCCTCGTAGCCTTATAACATGCTACAAACTCAGTATACATTGTGGACGATGTAGTGACGGTTTGCTTTGAGCTTTTCCACGAAATAGCTCCTCCAGCGAGAGTAAACACATATCCGGATGTAGACTTTCTATCATCTCTCGCATAATCAGAATCTGTATACCCCACTATACGGAGTGAATCTGATTTTCTATATGTCATCATGAGGCCTTTTGTTCCTTGTAAATAACGCAAGACTTTCTTTATCAATTTTCAATGCTCTATTCCAGGATTGCTCTGGAACCTGCCAAGTAACCCGGTAACAAATGCTAAGTCAAGGCGTGTACATACTTGAGCATACTGTAAGCTTCCGACAGCTAAAGCATATGGAATCGCTTTCATTTGATCGATCTCATATTAGTTCTTGGGGCATTGAAAATCCCCATATCTGTCGCCTTTGACTATAGGTGCAGGTGATGGACTACATTTATGCATACCATATTTCTTTAATATTTTCTCTATGTATGATTTTTATGATAGTTCCAATACCCCTTTGTTTCTATCTCGATGAATTTCGATTCCTAGAACGAATGAAGCTTCACCAAGATCTTTCATATCAAAGTTAGAGGATAAAATCTTCTTTGTCTTCAGTAGTAGACTGACATCACTACTAGCTAGTAAGATATCATCCACATACAGGATTAGGAAATAAACTTTTCATATTTAAACTTTGAATAAACACAGTTGTCCTGTATATTTTTTTTAAACCCAAATTTTTTTATCGTGCTGTCAAACTTCAAGTACCATTGTCTTGAAGCTTGTTTTAACCCATAAATTGATTTTTTTAGACGGCATCCCAGTTTTTCACTTCTTTTCATAACAAAACTTTTCGGTTGTGTCATGTAAACATTTTTCTCTAAATCCCCATTTAGGAATGCTGTTTTTACATTCATCTGATGTAACTCTAAATCATAATGTGCCACTAGTGCCATTATGATTCTGAATGAATCTTTACATGAGACCGATGAAAATGTCTTACTGTAATCAATCCCTTCTCTTTGAGTAAAGCTTTTTGCCACGAGTCATGCTTTATATCTTTCTACATTCTCTTGGGAGTCGAGTTTTGTCTTGTAGACCCATTTACACTCTACTGTTTTGGCTCCTTTAAGAATTACTTCTAAGTCTCAGACTTTATTAGCTTTCATAGACTTCATTTCTTCTTCTATGGCCTCAAGCCATTTTGAAGAGTTTTCGCTTCTCATAGCTTCTTCAAATGAGGTGGGATCATCCTCCATTTGAAATTCTTCTGTCCGATAAACTTCATAGTCATCAGAAATAGCTGATTTTCTTACTCTTTGAGACCTCCTCGGAGCCTCTTTATTCTGTACATTTTTTGTTTGAGGCTGTTCTTGCTCCTCCTCATCTGTAGCAATGGGCTCTATTGGATCCTGAGGAACAGGTTCCTTATTCTCATTCATTGTTGCCACAGGAGGAACAATAACAGGTGCTTGCACCACAGTATCTCGCACTGTCGGTGCAGCGATAGCAGGTAGTGTAAAGAATAGCTCTTGAATCATCGAAGGGGGCGCATAAGCCCGCTTCTCTTCAAGGTCAATCTCTCGAGCTACCATGCTCCCTCTCATCATCTCATCCTCTAAGAAGACAGCGTGTCTTGTTTCTACAAACTTTGTATGTCTGTCCGGACAGTAGAAACGATAACCTTTTGACTTTTTTGGTTAACTAATAAAATGGCAACTCACAGTTTTGGGATCTAGTTTTCCAAGATTTGGGTTAAATACTTTAGCCTCAGCTGGGCTCCCCCACACTCGTAAGTGGTTTAACGAGGGAACTCTACCTGTCCACAATTCGTACGGTGTTTTCGGCACCGACTTACTTGGTACTTTGTTGAGAATATGAATGGCGGTTTTTAACGTCTCCATCCACAAACTCAATGGCAGTGTGGAATAGCTCATCATGCTTCGCACCATATCTATCAAGGTACGGTTGCGTCTTTCAGCTACTCTATTTTGCTGAGGTTCGTTCGGTGTAGAATACTGGGCCACTATTTCATTTTCCTAAAGAAACCTTGCAAAAGGTCCAGGAACTTGTTCATACGGGGTATGCCGACCGTAGTACTCCCCCCACGATCAGATCGGACTATCTTTATCTTTAAATCGTGTTGGTTTTCAACTTCAGCCTTAAATATCTTAAATTTATCCAAGGCTTCATTTCTTTCTTTAATTGGATAAAAGTATCCATATCGGGAGTAATCGTCCGTAAATGTTATGAACGAGTCATAACCATCTATACTCTTCACAGAAAAAGGAACACAAATATCCGTGTGAATAATTTGTAGAACTCCTGTGTTTTTTTTTTGCATCTTTCTTAATTTTTTTTACATATTTTCCTTTAATGTAATCTCGACATTGTTCTAAGTCTGAGAACTCTAGTGGAGGAAGAATATCATTCTTAACTAGTCTTTCTATTCTCCCCCTCGAAATGTGGCCTAAACGACAGTGCCATAATTTCGACGACTCATTTAGAGTTTTTTTTCGTTTTCTATTTTCATTCATAGACGAGGATTCTTTTATCTCGCACGCAACGTTATCATTATCGCATACGACATTCACATCATCACTTAGTGATAGTAAATAAAGCTCATTTTGTAAAATGGCAAGACCAACACATTTTTTATTAAGCATTATTTTACACTTGCCATTTTCAAAATGACAATTATAACCATCATTATCTAAACATGAAACACTAATCAAATTCCTCTGTAGAGAGGATACATAAAGAACATCTCTAAGTATAAGAATAAAGTCATTAGCTAGTTCTAATGAAAGATCGTCAACGGCTTCAACTTCAGCTTAGACTCCGTTTGCAACTTTAATGCATCTTTCTCTTCTTTGCGTAGTCCTCGTCGAACGGAATCTCTGCAATGAATTAGTAACATGAACAGTTGCTACAGAGTCAATCCATCAAGTGGATTTTGAATATTGCACATATAGGGATTCATTTATAAAGGTAATAATGTTCTCACCTTTCTTTGCCATGATCATCTTTAAATATGAGGGACAATCTTTTTTGTAGTGTCCTGTCTTCTTGCAGTGAAGGCACTGATCTTTGTCCACTGTAAATTTATTCTGTTGAGGCTGATGGACAGGGGCATTTCTCTTGTTCTTTGAGAAGTAGTTGTTGAAGTTCTTTCTTTTGTTATCCTTCACATAGTTGATAGAACCACTATGTGAAGCTTTAATTTTGTCCTCCTCTTGCACACACATTGCTATGCACTTTTTCAAGTCCCAAGACTCGGGTTGCATATTGTAGTTGACAATAAACGTTTCAAACTCTTTTGGCAAAGAAGTAAAAATCAGATGGATAAGGAGTTCATCCTTAAAACCCAGATCCATTGGTTTGAGCTTCGATGCCATGTTGCTCATTCTCAGTATGTGCTCTCTAATGCCACCGTTACCACCAAAGTACTTTTTATTCACAAGTTGTCTAATGACTTGTGTGGCGTATGTCTTTGAAGAGCCAGTAAACTGACTCTTTATTCTTTCAATGTACTCTGTGACGGTGTCACACTCCGCGATTGAACCCACAATTGCAGGCTCAATCGTGTTCTTTATCACAGCCATACATTTTTTGTTGGCTGTGGTCCATTTCCTATGCTCAAGGTCATAGGACATCTTTAAAGGAGCATAGTCCCTCTGTCTGGTCTGTCAAGCAGCTTCAGCCTCATTTTCTTTTCTTACTGGCTCCTCAGGCTCAGTGGGACATGCTGTGGTGAGAACGCAGTCCACCTCAGCCAAGATAAACGCTAGGTCTATCTTTTTCTTCCACTCTCCATAGTTGTCACCTTTGAGAGTGGGTATCTCTTTGATACAACTCATTAAGTTGTATCCGCCTGTAAATAAATCAAATAAAGT
>BCLF01000043.1:1089732-1123942 GCA_001602275.1 Zoysia japonica
GCCGGCCGCGCGTGCGCCTCAGGCCGGCCGCGTGCCGGCGCTACTTTTTTTTTCTTTGGTCTGTGCATTTCTTTTTTTTCTTTTCTTTCTTCTTTTTGCGCGATTCTTTCGTGGAGCCCGAGGGCATCCGCCACAGTGTAGCTGATGGCTACCATTTTTTTTCGGATCTTTTCTCGCGGGTAGGGTTCCGACGAGTTTTTCTATACTCGTCGGGATCCACTTCTAGATCTAGCTCTGATGCCAATGTTGTAATCTTTTCTCTGGGTCTAGGAGTGTAGATCCGAGAGTTTCTGTGTCGGTGATAAATCTGTGGTTCGGAGGTGGTCAATACTTTCGGATCCGGTCGCCGGAGTCGTGGAAGACGATCCGACCATCTGCCCTTTGTCGGTGCTATCCTCTGCGCTAGGGCAGTGTCGGTCGGTGAAGAGGGCAGTGGCGTAGAAGTCACGGCGACGTCGTCGATCTCTCGGTGACGACGGTCGTCGTGGCGGTGACGGCGGTGGAGCTTCCCGTCGGCACAGCGCCCCCTCACAGATCGGGTTTAGAGATGTCGGTGGGGTGCGGTGGTACGGACGAACTTAGGTCATGAGTTTCGGCCGGCCCCCCACCTCTATTTATTGTGGCGCTGGCGACAGGGGCCTACCAGCCATAATGGGCTGGACGTCTCTGATCAGGGCGCGATTAGGTCAAGGATCCATTAATGCCGTTGGGTCAAAATGGGTGGAGATCATTTTCTAACAATGGTGACATCTTTTAAAAACTGGAGAGAGTTCTTTTGCCCAGCGTCCAGCGACAAATGTTTGCTAGAACCGACTTGGCACGCTTGTTGCGCTGCACAAGTCTGTAGTTAATACCATTGCACTTGAAAATATTTATTTATTTATTTATTAAAATTGTGCATCAACTCATTTAGGCCTACTTTGTAATGCAGGAATTTCAAATGAAACAGTTTGATTTCATAAAAAAAATAGAAAAATATAGGATTCAGGAAGATTCCCACGATCCATTAGGGCCACAGATGATGCGGTCTCCTTTTTTGTGATTTTGGAGCGGTGCTGGTTGACTGGGTCGAGGTACGTCCGTACGTACACAAGTGGATCATATGGGACTTGGGCTTCGGCCGCGCTGTGATCGCGGTGCCGACAGCAAGTAGCAACGCCGACTGCAAGTTTGTGCTCAGGGTTTTGTGAAAATCGTAGCGGACCCTTGGGTGACGGCTCATGTATCTCCATTCTCCAGCTCCTTGCTGTGGCCGAGCCTCACGGCGGTATTGGAGTCCGATGAGCCTCGGCCGTTGGCGTTGGCCCGTTGCTCAGTACTCATGCTCTACCAGGCATCCGCAGGAAGCTGGTAACAGTACTTTGCCACAGCAACAACATTTCTAGTTAAACCCTGGGAAACAAAAGGGATAATACTCACTTTGATCTCTGAACTATGCTCAAAAGCTAAGTTTCATCCTTTAACTTTCAAAAGGTTCATTTTAGTTTCTGAAATTTGAATATAGTCTCGATTTCATCTCTGATCTTATGTGTCTGCACACGTGTCATGCTACATCAGCACATACACGCCCACGCCACGTCAGGTTTAATTTTTAATTTTTAATTTCAAATTGATTTTTCTTTCAAACCGTAATTCTATTTTTTAATCTATTTAAAATAACATGTTTACTATAATGCAGCCAAAAATATTTGGAAATATTTTTAAAATTCAATATTTTTATGTATCATTTTAACATAATTTGAATATGCTATATATATTTTATATATTTTTCATGTAGTGCTTCATATTTTAACAAAATTGACTCTCAAAGCAAACTAAATGTTAGAAATGGCATTTTGTTATCGCAATAGAAGTATTAAAATTTTATTTCATATCATTTGGTATAATTTCACGTCTGATGCTCAGCACAATCCAAATGTTGAAAAATTAGTTTTGTTGCATTTAATTGTAAGAAATATGATGATTAAACTAGAGTTAAAAATAAAGTTACGATTGAGAGAAAATTGATTTAAAATTCATAATCTAAAATTAATGTTGACGTGGCATTTCACATGCTGACGTGACATGTCACATAGTATCATGTCATCACAGGGATGAAATAAATCTTATAATCAAAGTTTAAGGACTAAATTGAGAGTTTTCATGCATAGTATAAGAACCAGATTGAGTATTTTCCCAAACAAAACCCAAAGAACAACGTCTGTTGGCTGTAGAGAATGGCAGCATTGTCCAGCTCTGTTGATTTGTCCACAACAACCATCTCGTCTTTATAGCTGCGCATCTTCCTCCAACACATTCTTTGACTTTTAAATTCAACTTTGACTATTTGTCTTATTAAAAAAACTTAATAAATTTCATATATTTTAATATAATTTGATTTATCATTAGAGTTATTTGAATCACAACTTAAAATTTTACACATTCGAGTAAATTTTTTAAATAAGACAAATGGTCAAAGTTAAATTTAAAAGTCAATAGCGACATCAATTAAAAAACGGAGGAGTACATATTTTTTTTCATATGTATTTATACCGTCAATTGAATATAGAGTGAGAACGTGGCTGTCCACAGTTCGCCATGATGGCCCCCAAGCATGCCTCCAGCGAGTCCTTCAGATTACTTACCATCCGAAAAAGAAATTATACTGAACACGCCAAATCCAAGTCGCATGCAAGGACTTGTACTCATGCACTGTAATTCATTAATGGCCCCTCCATTTTAATTTAAAGTTAGAGCGACTACCAGATAAACATACGCTTTGTTTAAAACAATTTAAAGAGTGACTTTACTAGATTGCATTGAGCAAGACTATCTTTGTCAAGTTAATTCAAAAAGGAAAGGTCCATGCATGCCTGCATGGCCTCTTTATCCTCCACTACTAGTTAGCTGCAGCTGTCCTTGTCTGCTACCCCTAATCTGATCAGATGGGTACAATATATTCCCCAGCAGAAAAGTAGTTCCCCACTAAGAAGGCGAGATGATCCTTTCTTCAATTTGTTTATGCAAAGTGTTTTTGTGATGAATACTTTATGTGATTGCCCATAATGTTGACTGCTAGGTACTGGTAGCTAGGTTGTTTTCAATCAGTGCGGCGACATATAATTGCGTGCACTTTCAAAATAGTAGTACTTATATTACGCTTTTGTTCAAGAATGTATAGAACTTTATTCAATGAATTATACTTGTCCGCAACGCAACTTTCACGACCAACTTTTAATTAAAATTCTACATATGCATTGGGGAAGTTTTACCATTTTCCAAGCTCTGAACATTCTGAAACACCATAATTCTGTGCCAGCTGCATGACAGAAAATTGAGGCAACTATAGTCTGAGACATCATGTATGGTTTCTAACTGAAGTGAACTTCTGGTGCTCGGCATGTGTGCCTTCATGGTTTGTCCCATGTATAGCCGTCAAACACCCTGAAAACTGCAGAGACCCCTGACCAAAGGACCACTCCTGCCCATCCCCACATCACATACGCAAACAAATTGAAATTCTCTCTGATTCACTAGTAACTTTATTCCAATCTCTCGTGGCGTCAACAAGCACAACGGAGACGAGAGAACAGCGTCCACAATTCGATTGCTTCCTGTGAATGTCTCTTGTTAGAATAATAACACGTCATACCTTTCTTACACTCCAGGCACGCAGTTGCTATTATACATCAGCAGATAAATAAATAAATAAAAGGGGGCCTCTACTTGCACTACATGTACACTGGAACCCAAGTCAGTTGCTTTAACTTATGGGGCGTGCATGCTAATTTATCAAACAGGCCGCACCAGCAAAGTCTAATGATGACAAGACCCTCAAAATTCCACAGGGAAAGCTCTGATCAATGCCTTTAACTCTGGCTTTTGGTTTTTTAATGAACAGCACTTCTGCCTGCCTGCAACAGGGACTCCACTACTGAGATTCACATCATTCCCATCATATTCTATGGATAAGAATAGTAATAAATAAAAATCCAGTTCATTTTATTTTTGTAAATTATCTAGCGCTTCCTTTTGATTCAGTAGTGGACAACTCACATCTGCAGGTTCCTTTGTGTCCAAACCAAGGAAAGACAGGTCTGCCATATCTGCTGCTTGGCCTCCTCACTGGCTTCTCTCTCTCCCTCTCGCTCGCTCGCTCTCTCCAAGCCGAGAAAACATTGGCCTTGTTAAGGTAGCTGCATGCTCCTGCGCCATGGAGATCAAGAAGTCTAACTACCTCATTGTCGCCTTCTTCGCCTCGCTCCTGCTGTCTGCCATGGCTGGTTAGCTGCTACCTAGTCCATCGATTTATTTGTTGTTGATTACATATGGAGGAAAGTTACATATGGAGGAAAGTTTTTGTCTTTTCTTTTTCAACTATTCCTCGTTTACGTTTTTCTTTGTGCATAGTGGAAATATTACGCACATGAAAGCTAATTGTGTTTCAGTTTCTGTTCTGATCTTTGGAGTTTGTTTGATGCAGAAGGGCATCGGAAGCTGTTGAACAAAGATGAGGCAGGATCAATGGTAATTGCCCAATTAGAGCTATACTGTTTAGCTTTAATCAGCATCAGCCTGTAGTGCTGATCTAGCACTGACCATGCAAACGTTGACTAGGCATATATAAGATCCAATTTTTCAGAGTCAAGACGTTTTTTTTCTATATGCGTGTAGTCCATTCCTATTCTTATACAGGACAATATCATGCATATATGATAGACTACTGCATGTGCCTGTTTGTGTATATGAAATTGATCTAGCGTAGCTGAAATTGATCTAGAATGTCCATCTAAATTAAAGTTCATGGTCATTTGAAAGTATTTTGGGAATAAGGAATCATTTTATCACTAAAAATACTAGTACTATATTTTCGCCGATTACTTATATTCATGGACCTTGTCTCATGCCCAAACTAGCTGCTGTTGTAACTGGTCATGCATGTATGGCAGGAGACGTCGGGAACCAAACAGCAGCTGCATCAGGAAGATGACCAAGTGGTAGCGATGGTCCACAAGAGAGTTCTGAGGCAGGTGAAGATGGACGACTACGGGAGATACGACCCAACTCCGACAATGTCTAAGCCTCATTTCAAGGACATACCGAACTGATTTGCCAAGATGAGATGTACTGCTCCATCCTGTCGCTACTGCTCCTCGTTACATATATATGTGCCCCATATATATTTGTCGAATAAATTCATGTACCATCCACCACGATTATGGTTTATACGTACTATGTACACTACCTGTGGATATGTTGGATGTCTGGAGTATGGACGCGATCATATTACTTATGGCATGTATTATTGTTATAAGTTCAAATAGAAGAGTGCACTGTTATGGACTAAATGACTAGCTTTACCTATCAAGAGGACATACATAGCTTCATGCATAGCTAGTCACCTTGTAAGATCGAGTACAAACTGCAATCACAATTGATAACTTTTTCTTCAGTACTCCCTCTGCTCAATTCGAACTAGATGGCGACAACCGTCTCAGATCAATATAAAAATCACATTGTTTCAATAAGATATGACTCTCTCCGATTTTAAAATATTGACCATTGTTGACTTCTAACACCAACTTTCACCATTCATCTTATTTTAAAAATATGATAAATATAATATATTTTTATCACTAAGTTGTATTTGAAATATGACTACTAATTTGACACATTTAAATATTTTTTTTAGTACAATGTATAGTCAACTTTGATGTTAAAAGTAAAGTTGTTAATATTTTAAAATCAAAGTATATAGGAACATAATTTTTTCTTTCTTTCACCGGCTATGTGCTCACTTCATTTTCATAAAGAGTTTCAATCTTATGTGATGCACAATTTCTTTCATAATTATTTTTTCACATTTTAATACAGATCTTACCGAATAGTACATTTCTTTCTTTGCATTTCACGTGGTTCCGCTTGGAACATTCGTTGCTTACGTCATTCAGATGGTCACTCTTGCAAACAAATCAGGATGAGTATCTTTGATTCTTGAAAGGTCAAAAGGGTCCTCAGACTCACAGCCCGGAGCCCAGGCCCATTTACGACCGGCACAATGTGCGCTTCACCTGCCCTTGGCCCATCTGCCAGGCACGGCCGGCGACGAAGTCGCGTCCGTACACTGCTGACTAGTGATGGTCAAACGGGCCGAGCAGTCTGGCCCAAGCACGAAAATGGCACAGTACATTTGATTTCAGGCTGGTCCGGCACGTCATACCACCTTGGCCCACAGGCTAAAGCGCCGGCCCATGACACAACCTCGAAATTATCATTCATGCTGGATCAGTCCATTAGGCACGTCGGGGTATTTAATATTCCAGCCCCAATTAGATAAAGTAAATATTAAATATATTAAATGATGCGAAATATGGGTGCAAAATAGGAATTGAACTCACAACTTAAAAGGAGTGAAACACCTACCTTACTACCAACAACATCATCTTATTTGACTAAATAAAAAGATGAAAATATAATCAATAAATCTTAATCGTGCTCTGTCCACGCTTTCATTAAGCCGACGCTCGGCTCAAGCATGGTCCATTGCCCATGCCGGACAGGCCTATACACTAAATAAACTAAGATGTGTCATGCTTAGACTGGGGCTTTTTTTTTGTGTTTTGGGTCGGCCCGCAAAGCAGTCTATTTGGTCACGTCTACAATTGATCACACGGTGCCACATGTTGAGAGTCAGCACACAAGCTGAGTAAAAGTTGCAATCTTATTCTTTAGGTGGCGTTTGGATAATAAGATATGATATTTGCAAATAGGATAGAGAAATAAAAAGAAAATTCCTTCATTTCTCAATCGCACTAAATTTCAACCCTTGTCAATCCCAAACATTGTAATCCAAGTGTCAAACAACACCTTAGTTGAAAACCAGAACACTATAAAAGCGTGATGAAGTTGAGCTGACATGTACTTGGTACACGATGCCAGATGAACAACAGAAAACTTATCCCTTTACAATTCCTTTCAATTCAAACTGGGGGAGAACTAACCATGATATTGGCGCATCGAGCCGCGTAGGAGTCCATCTTTGCATGTCACTCTCTGACATCAGCAGCCTACCCAGTGGCACTGCCACATGTGTCCCGCGGGCCAGTGAGCTCCGACTAGACGACGACACGTAGAGGCACCCGAAAACGTACACCCGGCAGCCACGAGTCCATGCAGGTGGGCCTGGACGGGGGATACTGTAGCGGGGCACGTGGTCCAGCGTCGCGGCCCGGAAGCGTCGCGAGGCAGGGCCTCGTGTCAGCCTGGTGGCCAGAGCGGAGGCCCGGAGCACTTCTGCTCGCGGAAGAGGCCGAGCGAAGACCGAGACCCATATTCCCTCTTCACACCAGGTTTTATACCCACCCGCCACACCCCCCACCCCCCCTTCTCTCTCCTCTCTCTCCCCCCTGCGGCCGCCCTCCTCCGCTCCTCGCCATCTCCACCTCTCGCGAGCCCAATAACTAGCGGAACCCGCCTCTGGCCTGCCGAGGAGGCTCGGCGGCGGGAGGCGCCGGAACGCCGCGCCTCGCCACCGTCAGATCCGGGGACCGCGGCGACGTTGTCGCGGGGGTTGTTCGGGTGGATCGGGGACCGGTGTTCGCGTGATACGAGGTAATCTCCGCGAACCACGGGGTATCCTGTTACGATTGGGGCTGTAGAATTGGGGAATTCAGGTCCCCCTGGGGCGGGTAGATTCTGGGTGAATTACGGGTTTCGATCAGTCATACTACCTTCTTACCTGTTCATAGCGATTTGTGCTGTCTGCTGAATGTTAGTATACCATAAGGTCCCGTCTCCTCGGTTGTCAACAGACTTATTTTTTCCTTACCTCATAATATTTGTAATTTTGGTATCAGCTGGAACCAGAATTTTTTTTTGTTAGAAATGTATAGGGCAATTTCAGATATAGTATAATTTTGTATTCCAAATAATATCGTTGTGACGCAAACAACTGTTGTGAACAGAACCGAGTGGTAGAGAATTCTCTATATTTTTACCTTGCTCAGTGCCAGGAATAAGATACTGTCACTTTTGTCATTCGGCCCCCTTGCCTCTGCCCAATTGTTAGTGGACATAAGAACAAATGTGAGGTGCTAATGCATTGTGGGGGAGGAAGAATCTGTTGCCTTTGAGTGTATTTAAGTTTTGGAATGTCTTGTTGCTGGTCTACCTAACTACTCCTTTCTTCCTCCACACAGTTTCACCCACTGTAGTTAGCCAGCTCCTCTAACTTGTGCCTTCAGTTATAAGCAAGCATCTTTTTAGTTTCTTTTTTTTTTCTTTCATGTTTTTGTGACTAGGTGAAACGTTTATTTTATGGATGTTGATGTTCCCACCTGGAGCTGTAGTGAATGTCATGAGTGACTTTCAGTGGATATAAAGCATGTTGCTAGATTTTTGTGCTTGCATTTGCCAAAAAATTTTCATTCTCCAAATTTATGAACCCATATTAGCTCCAATTTCTCTGTTTTCCTCTTCCGTTGCCTCTGTTCTTAGTCATTCCAGCAACCCAATTCCTGCAGCACCGCAATAGTATGTTTAACCAGATCTTAATGAACGGTATTTCTGTGATCTTACAGGACTATCATCTGCATGCCAGAATGTAGATTTAACAAACCTTAACAATTTCCAGTTGCGCCTGTTTTTATTTAAGTTTACTGCAGGAGCCCCTCGGCTTCTTTGTTAGGGCTCCTTTCTTCTTTTATGTAATGCTTTTAGCTGTTGGAGGTTTCGAGTGTAGCTTAGTCAACTGTCTTTTGGGGATGTAATCTAATTTATTTGCACTTGCAATTGCAGTATGACCATGAGATCATAGGTTCGAGTCCTGAAAATAACCTCTTTTAGAAACGCAGAGAGAGGCTGCGCACAAACAACCCAAAGCGGTCGGACCCTTTTCTGTCCCTGCGCAAGCAGGAGCTACATACACCAGGCCGTCCTTTTTTTTTCCAATTGCAATTGCAGTCTGTATCCAGTTCCTATTTGAAAGTGGCATTATTCTTTTCGTGTCTTCCTATATTACTAGGTTGTTGCCAGGTTTGAGCTATATAAAACTAAAACATTGCATGTGGGTTATTGAATTTACAGTATATTGATCCCTTACATCAAACAATATGGGAGCGAACTGCTGCATAGCCGCAAAGGAAAAGACTCAGCCATGTGTGACTCCTGTAGAAGTTTCAGCATACAGGAATGTAAGACACTCACCATCATGGAGCTTCAGATGGGACAACCGCACACACATCGAAGACATAATGGAAATTCCTACGATGTTTTCCAACCATAGTAGTGGAAGCATTCGGCCTGAAACAAAGAGTGGTTCCATTGCACCAACTGAAGGCCTTTCCAGTGGAAATAGCCCATCTTATATGTTTCAGAGGGCAAAGTGGCACAAATCTGACAAGAAAGTGGAAACATCCAAGTTTATGAAAGCTGATCCTGGAGGTAGTGAACTGTTTGATGCTATCTGACATGCTTTTGTTGATATATCCTTGATGTAATTGGGCATTTACCAACTTGATTGATTTGTTTTCTGTTTTCTCGTTTTTCAGCGGATCGTTATGCAGCAAGCAATTCTTCTCCTGAGGTATGCAGGATTACCCAATTGGTAGCCATTATGTCTTAACTCCACACAACTGTAATATATCTGCTTATTTTGTTTGACAACTCTACTATTCAATATCTTGTGCAGGCAAAGCTTTCCAGGAAATCACTTGACATGGTAAGTGTTGCTTCAGATTCGAAGGCATCAATATCTGTTCCTTCAACACCACCCTTAGTATCCAGAGCAGACGCTTCATCCTCCAGGGGTCATTCTCAACCAACAGATTCAGATTTGTTGAAGAAAGCACGACGGTCACCTGGATATCAACTATATAGACAGGTCTCGGACAGCAAAATTCCATCTATGAGATCTCTTAATGAGATCAGCTCTCCTGAAGGAAGGCCATCTTCTTCCATGCTGTCTGTCTACAGCAATGATTTATCAGCAGCAGGATCACATGGTGAGTCATCTGATGGTTGGTCAATGCGCACATTTTCTGAAATGGTCGCGACATCCCAAAGAGATAGGTGGTCAGTAGACAGTGAGATATTATGTTCCATTTCCAGTAAAATGAACAGATCGAATGCTTCAAATTCTAGTTCTATCCCCCCAGACCAAGAGGTGTGCAAGCTATGTTTAAAGCTGGTAAAGGAAAGGTCAACCTGGAATGCCCAGGAGCTAGCTGTTGTTGCTGTTTTATTGTGTGGCCATGTTTATCATGCTGATTGTTTAGATAGCATAACTACAGAAGCTAACAAATATGATCCCCCATGCCCTGTATGCACACATGGTGAGAAATGTACGGCAAAACTATTTGGGAAGCTGGAATCAAAGATTAAGAACAAGATGCCAAAAAATGTGATAGTTGATATCGATATAGATGGAAACATTAAGCACCAGAAGAAAGGTAAAAGGGAGCCGAGATTGGGGACAAGTTCCAGCCTGAAGGTCCCATTTAGTCGGCCATTCTTGAAGAGGCATTTCTCAATTGGTTCTCGGCCGCCAAGATCTGCCTCAGAGAATGACTCGGCGAGAAAGAAGGGCTTTTGGATGAGGCACTGGAGGGAGTAACTTAGCTCCTAATGATCAGTTAGGTGAGCTGCTTTGTTATGTCCTTTCATGCTTCCTTTTTTCAGTGCCCTGCAAGTTTGATTATAGCAACAGTTTACTGGTGAATTATTAGTTGTGTTCCAAATGATCTCGCTCAATGTTTTTCCTTCCTTGATCTCACTCTTGTTTTCCACTGTAGCTCCTTAGCTTGGAAGCTGCCGGATCCAGGCTGCCGCCACTGTCAAGCTGGTGCCAGGATTATCGAACTACCACCATCGTATTCAGAGAGGCAGTGACTACCCTGTGCTATCCAGGTCACAGGATAGTGCAATAACTTCTCTTATACCATGCAACACAGGGCTGTTTAGACCCAAGTTGCAGTTTAGATATAACAGTAAGTAGTTTAACAGAAAAAAGGGTAGGGCCTTCATCAGGATGTGAGGCCCTGCTGGGTTGCAAAAGGTCATCACCCAGCATGGTCGATTATTTTTTGAATTTTCAGTTTTTTTGTGTGGCTGGGTATGGCACCTATTACTGTTTGATTGCGTGGAGTCTTCGAGATATTTTCTAATGGGAGAAGTCTGCTAACAAAGAGCATGTGCCAACCATATCTCATTGTGGTCTCGTTTTGTAGTTGCAGAAATGCATAATGCACATGTTTATGTATTAGAATTTTTTCCAATTCACTGCTACCTCTGTTTCAACCTCTTTCTTCCTTTTATTCTTACTCTTTTTTTAGTCCCATGGTCTGTTTTCAAAATTGCTGGTCAAAGGTTCGTCCTAAGACAAAATAAACCTGCTGGTATTTTCGAAAAGATAAAGTACTATAGTATTCTGTGGCGAATTGACAAGAATATTACTTATTGTCTATGGAGAAGCCCTTAAGCACAGACGAGATAACCAGAATAAAACTGTTGATACTCAGATTCTTGGGTATCATCCACTACCGTGCTTGATCAAATATTCTTTTAGCTCGTTCACGCAGGGGTCTGTAACCAGAGCACAACGCATATAATGCATCAACAGGTTTCGGTTTGGTAGGACTCTACTGTTAATAAGATGTTGGTTCCTTAATTTAGCTAGACAAATATATATAAAACGGGGAATACTAGCATGATACTATTAGGCAAACCTATGCACGAAAATGTCATAGGTTTACAAATCAAAAGGGCATAATATTGATATAGTCAGAGAAAAAACTTCATATGTACAACGCCACTGAAAAGAACAGGGATAATGTTCTGCACCAATGTTTCATAGTAACATAAGCTGAGGAACACTACCCATCCGGTTCCATACTTCCATGCAACTAAAGTAGAGAAACTACTGCGAATGTGAAAATGGCAGATGCTACTACCCGTTTCAATCAACTACTGGCCTCCCTCGACAAGAATAACTCGAGCAGGAGTGACCTGTAATGCAGTACGCCACGTCGTCACCGCCCTGTACACCTATAACTACACGTGCTTTCTCCAGCACTGTTACAAGCGGGTACCAGAGCGGCCGTACCCATGCAGTATTGCAGCAATAACTCCAATCATGCAAACGCATGCAAAAAGTATGTTGAATCGAGCTGATGATGATCTGAATACACCTTTTATGCCCCTTAACTTTCCTGGATTGCAGAGGATTTCACTTGATTTAGCTGCATCAGTATTACCTTGATCGCTGTTGTTTTCACTTGATCTAGTTGCATCAGAGTCATCAGACCGTTTGAAGGATTTCATATGTCCACTTTTACCTGCAAACCTCATAGTCTGGTGGGTAGTTTCAGAATTACTTGTAACCATCCTGTTAACTCCAACCTGCAGTCTAATCCTCCCAGTTGATGGTGAACTGCTAGCAGGGGATGCTGATACACTACGCCTTCGAATTTTAATTCCATTATCAACATTTTCATTAGACAGGCCTTCCTGCAGTGCCGGCAATTCTTCATTCCAAAATCCCTCAGGAATATTTGGAAAAACATCATTATCGGTTTCCATCATAGAGTATAACTCAATAGGATTGTCGAAGCTACTCAACATATTCTCAAAATCTGCTTGCGTCAGATATTGTGTATCATCTATTCCATTCTGGATAGGGCTAGCATGGCCTGGTTCAACCTTTGGACCCATAAAACCATGGTTCTGCAAATTCTGCAGAGGAAATAGATGGATCAGGTAAGCAGAGAGCAATAAGCATACCATTTCCAAAAGCATGTTTTAAAAGTTCCATTACGACTATCATTGCAAAGCATGCCAAATACAATGGAACAGAAATAATGAACAACTTGCAAGGAGTAATGTCCATAGTCAAAGTGAAACAATGGTTTGTTAAGGAGAAAGGGCATCAGTTGAAAAGCAGAACTTTAGGTAGAAGATTTAATTACAGCCCCTAAAGTAATTGTAATGAAAAAAAGGCTGAATCATTCAAGTCTATGAACATGAGTTTCAGGAACATACCGATGATTCAACATCTTGTTCATTCAGAGACGGGCCAGCAGAACCAGTATCCACTACAGGGCTCGATGGACCATCTGTCAGCAGTTCCGCCATCCATTCTTCCAATTCACGTTCACTATTTGGAGAATGAGCCATGAATGCTGTTGGAGCAACGTCATTTGATAGTTCAGCAATAGCTGGTGTACCAACATGATTAGGTTCTCCAGCACATATCCCCAATGTAGCAGCGTTGTTTTGCTTTTCTGCAATTACAACTGATGTACCAGTATCTTCTAGCTTTTCTGCAATGACAACTGATGTAGCAGGATCTTCCTGCTTTTCTGAAACGACAACTGATGTAGCAGCATCACTTGGGTGTTGTGGATGAGGATTCCTGTTGCCCGATCCATTATCATTATCCCAATCATCTCTTCTAGTAACACGACAGAGAACAAAGGCATCCTGTAAGCAACAAGAACTACATTAGCAATTTAGCATGCTGGTTTACAACCTTAGGCAAAAAACATATACCACTCACTTATAACAAAATAAACAGTCAATAGAGCAGGACGAGGCAACCATAACCAGCAGTCAAATACCTTCATGTCAGGGCTGGCTTGGCATTCATTCTCGTCTATGTAGTACTCATGCATAATCCACTCGGTACGTTTTCCAGAGGGAGGCCGACCTTCATGAAAAACTAATGTTTTCTTTGTTCCAAGAGTCCGCTTGTTCTGCTTTATGGCTCGGTCCTTTCCTGTCGATTTCCAATAACCGGCCCTTGTTGCCCTATTTGATCTGCCACCAGTAGGGTACTTTCGGTCACGAGAGGCAAAGAAATGCCATTTGTTATCCTCGATTGGAAGATTACATTTTGCTGCAAAATATCATCAAAAGATCAGCGAAAAAGAGCACTTAAATATAATAACAAGGAACAGATATAAATGGTGGCTAATCAGCGATATTAAAAGCATGAAAGTAACTCATCCACGGATCTAAAATTGTGCTGGGAAAAAAGGAACAATGACAGCAATCATTCGTTCTATTAAATGATAACCTTGGCATCAATTATAAAATTGTTCAATAAAATCTGTCAAATCTTGTTGTCTATGTTCACTACGGCATAACTGTGTGGTTTTAGCGGATTCAACCTTTTTTGTCGTCGAAAAAGAAAAAGTGGATTCAACCTTTTCTTTTGTAACGAGAAGGGGATGCTAGTACATCTAGCAAAATTTATACAATTAATAATCTCCAAAGTTCTCGATGGGCCTAATTAAATGACTAAATTGAGCTTAGGAGGCATGTTTTCACTTACAGGGTAGATCCCATGGTTCATGCTTGTATATATCCACCTCTGGTATAAGATCATACTCAATTCTCTGGCCATGAACCTTCCTTTTCAGATAGTGAGAAATAAGTTCGGCATCAGAGGGATGGAATCCAAATCCTGGTGGCAGGTGCATATTACGTATCGCTTCCATTTTATGGTATATCTGCATTAGTCACGGAAACAGGGATATTAGCACGATTCAGAACCGTGAATTTATGGAGCATCAAATGGTTTCTACGAAAAAGAATACAGTGATCTCATTGAACCTTCAAGTGGATTACAAGCTTTGGATGGTTTTAATATTATCAACAGAAAGGAGAAGATCTTCAACATTTGAACAAATAAACAAATTATTTCAATCCGTACTTCTTTCCCTCCATTACCCCCTTCACACTTTAGGAAAACAGGGACTCTGGTCCGAAATCCACACGGCACATCAAAACAGTAACAATAATCGCTAAAGGGCAGTCACCAGTTGCATTAATTTCACACATGGGGCAACATTTCAACCTATAGGATCACAAAACTAAGACACAAGGTTTGAAGGGGATGACAAAATCCATTTCTAAGTAAACCAAAAGATATACGTTTCCGAGAAAAAGCACACGGGCAGGGGTCGCCCAAATCCCCAACCGGTGCCAAGATCTTTGACTCCATTAACCAGAAAACAGCAATCGGTGGCCCCGCGAAACCAAAACCCTGGAACGGTACTTCGCTTAGGCAAACGCGGCTATCAGTCAAGGGGACGCAAATGACCCTAATAATTCCCCGTGTCGATACGCGACGGGTAACACCTAAGCAAGACCCTAGATTCACACGAGAAAAACACGACGGCGCATCGAGACCACGGCGGTCCACGCAGACGCCTCCCTAACCCGCTCCGCATGAACGCAAGAACAGAGGAGACGGTACCCAGTCCGAACAGACACGCCCAGGAAGGAGGAGAAGAAAAGGAGAAGTGGGGGAGAAGGCCGCGACGAGCGGGATCGCCTCACCTCTCCGCCGTGACCGACCGATCAGGCCCGACCGGCGCGTGGCGACGGGCACGAGGACGACGGCCTCCGACTCCTCCGACCTCCCCCGCAGCGAGCGAGCTGGTCAAGTCCACTCCCTCCCTCTCGCGTCGCTGCGCCAGTAGGAGGAGAAGGCGTGGGCGCGAGGCGGAGGACGCGAGGCCGGCCGAGCCGAATGGAAACTGTTGGGAAGGGGCTTCGCTGCTCCATCCGCCCGCGTTCTTATGGACAGGCGCGGTCGCTTGCTTAACGCGGGCGTCCTTCTGACACCGCGGGGCCCCCAGTGGCTGGCCGCCGTGTGGACCGCGACGGGTGGGGTGCCGTGGCCGCGGCGTTCCCGACCGTCCGATCCGCTGATGCTCAGCGTCAGTGGGGCCCGTCGCCAGCTGGGAGCTTGACTTCTTGGCTTGAGGCGCAAGACTCGTCGTCGCAGTCCTGCTTCCTCGGGGTGTTGGGCCAAAAACCAGAGGGCTCAGGGGCACGTGGACCTGGCTCGCCACTTCTCTCTTTTTTTTTTTTCTCTCCTTTTTGGAATATCCAAAAGCATCCGTTGCGGGTCCTACTCCTTCTACTAGATCCTTGTGCCAAAACGCAGCGACGCACGAGGGCACGACGGCACGAGGAAGCCATACCCCGTCATCGCCCATAGGAAAGAAGGAACGGGGAGATTCTCGCGGCAGTCACGGTCAAATGCTTCACCCCGACGGTTCCATTCTCACCTCCCCCCTTCCCCCTTGACCCCCTTCCTCTACACCAGCGCGTGGAAACAGTTGTCGCCCACCCCGAATTAGGGAGATTCAAAGGGCTCGCCCCGCGTATTCTTTCGCAAATTATTTTATATTTTATTTAAACTTTAATTTAAAAATAAATAAATTAAAAATAAATAAAATTTTGATTCGATTTTAATTTAATCTGACTCTTACGATTTTTATTTTATTTTCTTTGACCTACTTTCACTCCAGCTCCGAATGCCACCTCGATCCAAGCGGAACCTCCTCTGCATTTGTCTTCCTTCTCGCCCTATCACTCCCCGTTTCCGGTCCTTCTCTACTTGCTACTAGTAGGAGCTCTCTGCCACAAACAGCAACAAGTTCCACTGGCAGACCAGGTACAAAACGGGGGCACACATGCGTCATTAGCCTTGCAGTACTAGCACCAATCAAGCCGTGTCGCTAGTCTACTCGCTAATGAGGTGTCCGGGTCGAATCCATTTCGACCTGGCCGTTGCATTCGCGCTTTGCGTGTGATAGACCAAAACCAACTTGCAAAGCAGGGTGAGCGGGACGATGGGAATGGGATCATTGGGATGCACCGTCTCTAACGTGCTCGGCGGCATGCAGATGCAGGACCCCGGCCCTTTTTGTTCCGGTCTGCTCGATCAGTCTGCCTTTTACAAAGTGATGAGAAGCTAACAAAATTGTGTGTAGTACTGCTGTTTTTGATCTCGCTTCTGCACTTCCCGTTTGACTTCTCAGCTCGATGTCGACTTGTCGAGTGCGTAGCTTTTGTAGTACGATCTGAGGAGTGGCTACGAAGAGTAAGTGGGTCTGAGGTCACACGTTACCCCAAAATAAAGTGGGTTCGAGGTCAGCTAATGTTGTGTTAGGTCATCAGAATCTGGTAACGGTTCGCTTAATTAGACAAAAGTAAGAGGACGAGGCAAACTCAACCAGGAACACCTTCATTTCTGTTTGTTTTTAGAACATGAAAATGGCAGTGCCTGGAATAGTCATAACTCCTCTTGCTTCTGCTGTGGTAGTGTGAGTGACGGTGCCAGCGGAGTGGGGTTGAGATCCTCGACCGACGACAGTCAGTCGTCACCGATGTACACGCCACACGTGTCACTCATTCCACATAGGCTCGTGCATCGATCAGTGACGACCGCTCCAGCAATTGACGGCCGATGAACCAGATCTGCTAGCATAGTGGTGATGTCTCTTGCTTTCTCTCTCTCTCTCTCTCTCTCTCTCTCTGCTTTCGATCTGCCTATACATGACGATAAGCCACATTAGCTATTGCGACTTTAGTCTCTGCTTTTGCTTAATTTACATTTTCGTTTCTGTTTGATTGTTGGGTTTTGGGTCACAAAGCACTTGTAGCTCAACTTCTTAATCTAGGTCTAAACGCTGTGACAAAATTGATCGAAAGGATAACGATTTTCAGGCGGCTGAAAATTAGCAACTCAAATGGAGGGAGTAGACGAAATTTGAAGACGGGAGGCTACAGTACACATCATGGATGGATGCCCAAATAGAAGGCCGAGATCACTGAGCCAACTGTGGCGCGGCCCGTCTAAAAAAAAAAAAAACTATGGCACGGCCACCAACGACGAGCCGGGCCCATCGTCCCGGCCAAAAATCCAACTGGAGAAAGTGGCAAGCGGCGCTGCCGCCGGAACCAACAAAGCACACCGCCTCACCCACCTTGCCGCGCCGCCGCTTGGCGCTCCCGCGCGTCACCCTCCGCTCCACCGCCAGCCACCAGTTTAAACCTCCCCTCTCCGCCGCCGCCGCTTCTCCACCCCAATGCTCGCCACGTCCTCCTCCACCACCACCGCCACCACCCCGCCTCTCCCGCTCGCCTCGCCCCTCCCCCGCATCGCCTCCGCAAACCCTAGCCCACGCCGCCCGCTCCTCCCCGTGTCCGTGCGCGCGCGCGCGCGCCCGCCGATGGGGTCGGTCAGGGCTTCGGCGGCCGCGTTGGGCGGGCGGGAGGAGGAGGAGGTGGCGACGGAGCGGCTGGTGGAGGTGGCGCAGAGGGCGGCGGACGCGGCGGGGGAGGTGCTCAGGAAGTACTTCCGCCAGCGGGTGGAGATCATCGACAAGGAGGACCACAGTGCGTGCTCTCCTTCCTTCTTCCTGATGGGGTTTATGGGATAGGCTCCTGGTTACGGGATCAGAGCGTGCCCTGGCACCTGATAACAAAGCGACATTTATTAATTTGGGGAGTGACCACTTAGGAGAGGACACCTTTACTTGAAATTCAATGATACTTCGGAAGGACAATAGTTGCATGCTGATTTGAATTGGATAATACTACACAATCCTTGAAGTTTAGTTGTTGGATGATCAGTCTAGTGACAGTTTCAACTGAATCACTTGCTGTAGAGTTTTAATACACTCGCAGTATTTATGATGTCCTCCAGTAGGTATTATGGTGATCATTTCCAGAAGAAATGAGAAGCCCTTACTCTGTAAGACCTTTGACATGTAGATAGAAACTACTACCTCAATGTCATAGGCCTAGATGCTCCCTTGAGTAATGTAGTTTTCAGTGTATAGGTGGCCTGGTGAGTCGATGCAAATCAACCCTCTGTTCATCAAAAAACAATGCTTTAAGTTGAGCTGACTTCATGATGTCTTAAAACCAACTATCCCTACAGAATTACGGGATAGATCAAAGGCTACGTAGTTGAAGTCACTATAATATATTTTAATTGATGAATGCTAGTTGTTTTGTGTCTTTGAACTGATGAATTTAATTGAATTCTGTCCAGGTCCTGTTACAATTGCAGATAGAGAAGCAGAAGAAGTAATGGTGTCAGTTATACTGAAGAGCTTCCCCACTCATGCCATGTGAGAATGCTTTGTCTGATTTTACAATGTCTTGTTCACTTCTGAGACACCTTCCTTTTTCCCCTTAAACAATGCAGTTTTGGTGAGGAGAATGGTTGGAGGTGTGTGGAGAAATCTGCTGATTATGTTTGGGTTCTGGACCCAATTGATGGAACGAAAAGCTTCATCACTGGTATTGAATATTGAATTACATTATGACTAAACAAACCAATTTTAAGTTAACTATCGTTTCTGCTAATTCATTGTTCACAGGGAAGCCTCTTTTCGGTACACTTGTGTCACTTCTGCACAAGGGGAGGCCGGTACACTAGTTTTCTCTTGCTCTTCTTGCTATGTCAAGCTGCATTTTTTTGCTTTGATATTTATTATTTCATCATTTTTCCCACCGATATGCATGCAATGCTATTATTATTACCTATCATATAACATTATTTCACTATATGTATAATGTGAATCTGATATCATTAGCTATCTTGTTAAAAAGTTTCCTGAAAAATATTCTATGGACATCTCTACTGATTCAGATATTGATCTAGTTCTTTTCCACTTAGGCTTGACATTCATCTTCCTTTCCATAGGTTATCGGTGTTATTGACCAGCCAATATTGAGAGAAAGATGGATTGGAGTGGATGGGAAACAAACAACATTGAACGGACAGAATATATCTGTTCGCTCTTGCAGTTTACTTTCACAAGCTTACTTGTACATATATTACTTTTATATTATTTGTTGTCATGTGGTTTCGTGTATTTGTAGTCTTCAATAATCAATAGCAGTATAGCTAATAGTGTTCTGCAAATGGCAGATATACAACAAGCCCACATCTCTTCAAAGGAGATGCTGAAGATGCATTTATTCGTGTAAGGAATAAGGTATGGACTCTAGTTTTGACATATCAACACTTCATCAAATTTCTGCAATCGCCAATATTCCTCACTTGTATTACCATCTTCGTTGCAAGGTCAAAGTCCCACTTTATGGTTGTGATTGCTATGCTTATGCTCTTTTGGCTTCTGGTTTTGTGGATATTGTTGTTGAATCCGGTTTGAAGGTATGATTACCGTTTTTTCTCCAAATGTAGGTTTTGCCTATATTTCATATTCATTAAAGGATTTCTTGTGTTCTTAATTTCTCTCTGCTGACTGGAAAAGACTGTAAATAACTAATATGCTTGATTTGTTAGCAGGACGAATTTCTTGCTCAAGCTTTCCTGCAATAAGCTCAACATCTATTTAACCAAATTACAAAACTTAGGACAGCTCAATTGCATTATTTTTGACATTATAAAGCTGATATTAGCTGAAGAACTGTTGTTCTAGCCATACCAATAGGGCTCAGGATGATATTAGCTGAAGACCAATGTTTCAGTAAAGTTATCTCAGATGTCATGTTAGATTCGAGAAAAAAATAAAAAATCAATGTTTGATGTAGCATTTGATATATAACGTCCTTTTAACTATGGATGAATGAAAGATCTGTTTTAATCATTTTGTTCTGCAGCCATACGATTTCCTTTCCCTTGTACCTGTCATTGAAGGGGCTGGAGGATCAATAACCGATTGGAAAGGGGACAAGCTCTATTGGCCTGTTACTTCAGAATCAAAACCTTCAAGTATAAATCTCCATCTTCTCACTAGGATTCACCAAGTTCTGTTTCCGTCTTCTGGTCATGTCGTCATGGCCACAGTTTGTCATTCCCACAATGAAACACCACCGCTCGATGAACATCAGTCCTATTCATGTGCCAAATGTCTAGTGATACAAATTTGCATCACCATAATTTCAATCATGCATGCTGCCAGTTTTGATCGTCATGTCTTATTCACTGCATCCTGATTTTTTTTTTTTGTGAAGAAAAGCATCCTGAACTTTTGATCTTGCAGGTTTCAATGTAGTGGCAGCTGGTGATGCTCGTGTCCACAAGCAGGCCCTTGATGCGCTGCAGGGGCAATAGTCTGCAGCATAGATGAGCGTTAACCTCCACAAGCAGTAATTTTCAGCTGCCAGTTATATGAACAATTAGATTGCCCTGTATGATTGCCACCAATTTGTTGGCGTTGCACCCATACACTAATAAGTCATACCAGGCGCTGTGACCGTTATTGGCTAGCTGTGCTGGAAATAACGTTTCCTGCTGGATCCTTTAAAGAAGCCAGATACATATATAAGATTGATAAACTAAGTCATTCCTCCAAAATACAATTACCCGCTCTCAGAATGACAGATTTTTCAGAATTTGCCCCTCAATACGCAGCCTTACAACATTTACCTCTCAATATGTGAGCTTTTCAGAACTTGCCCCCTAAATTTGTTCTCTGTTAGAACCATCCACTCTCATCTTTTCTTTTTACTTTCTCTTTATTTTCATTTTCCTTTTCACCTATGTGGATAAAATCCTTACCTTATCAGATTTCACTTGGCCCCCGACTGCCATGGAGCTTTTTATTTTTTAGTTCAGAAAGGCATTGTTCTTTTTCATTGTTGAGTCTCCTTTCCAATTGCCGGATGGCATGGCCCCAATTCTGCCATAATGCCTTGGAGGATTTCAAACAGTCTTTCTCTAAACCCAACAATTGTAACGACATAGGTAAAAACTTAGACAAGGCTAATCACAAGGTATATGTTGAAGTTAGCGGTACTATCCCTAGTAGGTCAATCTAGAGATACGAACAAAGCACATACAACAAACTACAGGGTGAAGGTAAAGATTGAACAGATTGTTGTTTACAGTTTACCTTGAATTTGACCCTCATAAGTTGTGATTCAGTAAATCTAGGTCTACATGTTAGCAAAAGAAGTATATACTTCCAGTGGGCATGGCAAATAAGCTCAAGAATGAGAGCGTTCCCGTGATTTCTTGAGAACTTCCTTCCGCCATGTGGTGCTTCCTTCAGCCACGACAGATTTAGGCCTGTTTTGGATTGAAGAAATTTTTTCTGTTTTTTGTATTTTTTTATGAAATTAAACTAATTTTTTTAAAAATTTTATATAATTTATATGAAAATTTTGCGTTTCAAAGACCCCTTATTGAGGCGAGGGATGAGGGCGGGGTCCAGCTGGTGCTACTGTTTGCTTTTATTTTGAACGCAGATGGGCTAGTGGTGGCCTAGGGAGGTGAGAGTGATCAGGTTTATGGGACAAAATTCAAATGTTAAAACCATACGTAGTGAGATGAGGAAATATTTTGAGATGGATAGAGTATTTTTTTAACATTTTACGACTTGTTTATACCAGAGAAGTAAACGGGTGGGATGGGAACGGAACCACCAGAAAAGTTAACGACATTATTTGCGACTGGATAATTCTCCATCTTTGTACCGTTCTAGGATCAAGAATAGAAACAGAACCAATAAAATCACGCCACGTATCGGGAGCACCGGTGGGAGCACACAGTCCGGATCACCGAAGCCGCGTCCGTGCTCCGTGAGCCTTTCCTTCACCCTGTCATATCCTCTCCCAATGGCGACTCTTTGCTCAGCATGGCTTGCAAGTCTTAACAATGTTCTTCGCAAGAGGTGCAACGCCCTCTTTTCCAGCTGGGTGCAGAAGACCGGTTAAGCCGTCAAGGTCGATCTCTGTTGTCCCTCCGGCAGCCGTGCCCTGATATGATAAAGCATAGAGTGAGTGAACCAGGACAATAAATTGATATTGTCTCCGTTTTTTAATTATTGTCGCTGTTGATTTTTAATCTCAATTTTGACTATTTGTTTTATTTAAAAAATAAATTTAAATATATAAAATTATAAGTTGTGACTAAAATATTTTTAATAATAAATTAAATTATAATAAAATATATAATATTTATCAAACTTTTTTAAATAAAATAAATAGTTAAAATTGAAATTAAAAGTCAATAATAACAACAATTAAAGAACAAAGAACGGAGGGGTATGCAGGCAAAAACAGGGATTGGCGGGCTCAACGTCAAAAGTGCTCATGGTTGATTCACTTGATTTAGAGTATTGTTTACAGTGGCTCCATACACATGATTGAAAACAATAAATCTAGTCAGAAGATTTCGGAAAATGCTGGCCCACATTTAAAAATGTTTCTGTAAGATTTCCAAAAGGCTGTGAAAACACGGTGCAGTTGAACAATGGCTGTGGAGAGAGGGAGGGAGGGAGATTTACCAATACTGGCAACTTGAATGCCATTGCTTCAATGGTTATTCTTCCAAAGCATTCTTCACGAGCCTGGTAAAAAATAAAATGTAAAACCAAAAGTCTGAAACATAAATAAATCATCTCATTTTTATACGTGCAGCTTGACAGATCATTCCGACGTCAATACGAACCTATAGGGTGCGTTTGGTCGACTCTATGAAGCTGGATGGGAGAAGGAGGCCACTGTTTTGGATATAGTTGTTCGTGGTCGAGGCCTCGAGGGTGGATGAGGCGGCCAGTGTAGAGAATATACCAGGTGCTGGATGAGTCCATCTGGGCAAATCGGCCAGATGGGTGGCCAACTACCTGTTCAGGCCTTGAGGGCTTTTACCAAATGTAACTCGTTCAACTCCTTGTTCTTTACTTTCTTATAACTTCTCTTTGCGGTCTGACGGCTTTCATCTTAGCCCACTCCACCTTGTTTGGGGTTAAAAGGCTTTGTTGTGTTCTGTTTGCACTCTATGAACCATAATTTGATTTCAGACAGCAGCGTATGATGGAGCCATATAAAGAGAAAACCAACTGGATCATGATCTGTTTTTAAGTCAAGATACATACTACAATATTTGTGGAACTCACAGTGCTGCTCAAGCGTGTTAGGTGCAGTTAAGTGAGGTAACTAGAGTGGGAAATCGAACAACCTAAACTCAGAATTGATGAGACTGATGTCCAAATAGTTGAGTACGTGTGGCTTGAATGAAAATTCCTTTTCAACAACCCAGGAGCAATTAACAGAATGAAGTCCACATAATAATAGTGTTCATGAAAGGGACCTTTTTAATCCCAAAATAATAGTTTAGAATCGTTGGTGGCTATTAGCCAAATTTTCAAATAGTTCATGCTTACATGGACTGGCAGCGATCATTTGCCACATCGAAGGTTGGCCTTGGCTGAGAACATGACCAAAACTAGAACCAGAAGTTTAAGTAAAAGCTCATCTGAATCATGTTTTGTGTGATCTTTCTACGTTGTATGCATGGATACTGAACCTTATCTATGGTGCGAAAAACTTATACTGTGAAGTAAAGTGTGTTGTCTTGATGAACATAGCCGGCATTACTTAGCGCGTGTTAAAGCAAATGAGCAAATAAGGTTCGATAGGATAGACAAATTAATCAAGTTGATCTCATTCATTGGCCACCGAATACCAAATTCCCCAACCCCAGCAACAGGCTACAAAACCAAACAAGCCAAACAGAAGGCCAGAACACGCAACCGCTGATTTCGGTCGCCCGGCGCTGTTCTCCAACGGCAAGCTTATATGCTCTACCTCACGAGAGCAAGCAGCTTCCTCTATACCCCAGCGGCAGCAGAGCACCATCTCCTCTCCATGGCGAAAAAAATCTCCTCTCCGTCCCCTCCCCTCCTTTCCCGCCGGCCATCGCCGCCCCCATCGGCATCCTCCTTGGCAGTAGGATCCGGCCGCCGCCACGTCCCCGTCGCCCCTTCCCCTGCCAGGTACGCTGCCGATTTCCTCCTCCCCTCCCCTCCCATCCTCAAATCTCCTCCCTCCACAGTCCCGCATTGCAGAAAACGGGACTAAAATACGGACGGAGGAGGCATCAATGTTTCCGGTCCCGTTCCTGTGTCGGTTGATAACAAAAAACGGCACTAGGAGTGTAGGACGGGATGGGAGCTTTCCCATCCTATTTTCACCCCTAGGCAGAGGCATCCAAATTTAGAAATGTGCATCCTATCAGGTCCTTCGTTCAAAGGCACAGGGATCCAAATTCAGAAATGCGCACTAAATCTTATAGTAGAACTTCCAAATGATCGTTATTAATAGAGAAAAATTGTAGCAAGCAAATATACGTCATCACACTGTTCCTGTGTTTTATATGGATTACAAATATGGAAAAGGAAAAATTACATCACAAAATACACAAGCATGGAATTCGGAAAAGAAATAATATGTAAGAACCCAAAGTTTTGATTGCAGTCACTCCGCTGCAGCCAGATCGAGCAAACGAGAAGCCATACTGTTTCGTTTTCTCCCTTGCCGGAACCACACATCTGTCACCTCTTTCAAACCGCCGGTGGTTGCGCTTTTGAAATAAGATGTGTTCTTCCGTATGCGGCCCAAATAAAGATTAACAAGAAAGGCCAAAATTCGTAAAACATCATCTCCACGCCTAAGCGTACGTAGCGGCAAATTGTCCGTAGGCTTCCGTGTCTAACCCAGTGTGCTGGTGCAAGAAGGAGCCACTTCAGCACATAATTTACATTCTCGCATAGCACAACCAGAGGACTCATGGCACAGATTGCAACGGCAGTCTTATGAGCAACCGGCGACAGCACGGCAAACAACCCTAGAGCGAAGGCAGCAGTAAAACATGTGACCGAAAGCGTCATGAATCTGAAGGTTAGGGCCATGTAGACTGTGCGGCTCTGACGGTTGAACGTGGGAGAACCGCCACGTACGTTACAAGTGACAGCTGCCGTGGAGAATATAAAAGCTAGTGTGTTGGCCATGATGAAAGCATCGAAGGCATACCTCCCACCGAGCGTTGGTGTGCCTCCATTAGCGTGATCATCCGCTTTGTAACCTCCAGGCATGGCAAAAGTTACGCCGAATGTCACGGTCGCTATTAGAACTGAGGTAATACTTCGAACTTCCGTCAAATCTCTCAGTTTCTTCAATTCTTTGACTTCATGCTCAGATTTTAGCCCATAAATATCATGATATTTTTTCTGGAAGTGATCCTGGCGAGAAGCACCTCTCCAAGCACCGAAGCGTGTAAGTGCATTACGTATCAACATTTGGGAGTTCTGCCAGAGCAAATATATTGAAAAGATATACAGTAGTACCATGTTAGAGCTCCACTGTCGTGTTTCCTTACAAAAAAAAAAAGGTCTCGTTTAAAAGGGATTGGACAATTACTTACCTGGTTATTAAATAGCCCTGGCGGTTTCATAATTGCTGCTATGTCTCGAGGAGTTTGCCCTTCCGCATTTGTTATGTTCAAGTCTACTTTCCTATTAGCACATAGAGCAGAGAACATCGTAAGACTCCTAGATTTAATAGCCAGATGCAATGCCGTGTTTCCATCATTGTCCTGCATATTCACGATAGATGCCCGCTGCGACTGATTCATGCAATCATGTGAAATCGTGATCCGTGCTGGCCACGAATGCACGCAGCGGTAAACTGTCCATACTTGTTTGTTCTCAACAGCAACATGAAGGAATGTTCTTCCTTTAGCATCACGCAAACCAGCACTACCGGGACACTTCTTGAGAAACAGGGAGATGGCCTGCAATGCACCAACAGAAGCTGCAACGTGTATAGGGTATAATCCATCGTTGTCCACTTGATACAATGCCCCTTTCTTAGCTTCCAACAGTTGGGAGCACACGCTTCCTCGCGCAAGTGCACAAGGCAAACCTGCAGCAAAGTGAAGGGGGGTGCTACCCTTTCCATCCCTTTGCATGGTAAGGTCCATGTTCCATCGCAGCAACTTTCTTGTAAGCACTGCAAATTAGTGCAATCCTTGTGTATCAGACTAATAATACTATCTCCATTCTAAATATTTGACGCTGTTGACCTTTTGTGATACGTTTGACTTTATGTCTTGTTCAAAAAATATATTAAAGACTAAATTTCATAAAACCCCAGATTTTGTTGTCCTTTTCTCACATTACCCCAATTATTTTGGCTTGTGTCACTTAATCTCAGATTCTATGGTCATAATGTTTCACAAAATCCCATTATCAAAATAATTTGAATATTACAATCAAATTTCACTTCCACGCTTGCATCACACTTGATATTTCATATATTTGAAATAATCAAACTTAATGCATCGTGCAAATATAATTTAAAATTTATAAATTATATTCATAGCTATTTCTTGATGGATATGAGGTTTTGTGAAACAATATGACCATGAAACCTATGGTTAAGTCACAACAAACCAAAATACCTAGGATTTTGTGTAATAAGGACCATAAAACTTGAGGTTTTATGAAATTTACTCTATAATAAATATCATATATATTGTTCTAATTTTCTTTATTGTAAAAATAGTTGAAGTATGACGCGGGCGCGCGCGCACACACACATATATATATATATATCGAATAAGACCGGTGGTCAAAGTTGACGCTAAAAAACAACGGCATCAAATATTTAAGACTGCAGGGCGTAAGGTTCAGCCAAAAAAAAACAATCATGAAAAAATGGCATCAACTTAATTTGAAAATGACAAACATAATATATTCATTCATATAACTTTCTATCATCCTAACGTATCCCAATGCATGCCTCCTGCCCCTCCTCTCTGTCAGTATCAGGCCTCATAGACAACCTCTGTAAGGCAATTCCGCCGTTATTTTCACCAACTATATATATCAAAATGTTTCAATGCCTCTGCTTTGGTAGGATTAAAAAAAATAACTGAGGCTATGATACTCTTCATTTGCATTTCTTCTTGGGATTAGCATAGATCCCGTACATTTTCCTGCCTTTCTATAGCCTAAATAATGTAAATATATGCTCTCTTTCGGAATGTTGTTGTTAGGATAATAATGTTTAAAATTAGTTATTCTTAACCACAACGATTTAAGGCCTCATTCGGAATGCAGAAATTTCACATAAAAAAAATAGTAACAGAAAAATTTTCTATGTTCTAAATGGGACCTTAATGTGAAGTAGGTAATAGATTCAAGGAAATTTGAATGAGCATTTGAAAATATACATATACCCCCGCTCTTCAAGAAAATTGTATTTTTGAGTTCGGTCAAACCCCACTTTGACCAAAGATTTTATAAATTTGGTGAACTTTAAAAACATAAAAGATATGTAATATAAAAAAATATTTTTCATGTTGAATCTAAAAGTACAAGCCTTATATTGTTAAGCATATCGAATTTATAGAAATCTTTGGTCAAATTTAGATTTGATCAAACCTATAGATGCAATATGTAACGGAAAAAGTGGATAGAAGGGAAGAGGTAACACATGACCTCTCCCAATGCTCATGACCTCGACATGGGGGTTCCCAGCAGACCACCGCCACCACTGTCAGCATCGTCGTCATGTCCACACCATTGCGCCTTTGCCTCTATCCTTCTAAATTCTCTAGCCATGATGCCACCATTGCAAACCCCCCCCCCCCCCCCCCCCCCCCCCCCCCCCCCCCCCCGCCCCCCCCCACCGCCGGCCCGGAGCCCTCCCTCTATGCCCATTGGAGATTGGTGCACCTCAGCACGATGGCTCCAAACCCTAACCCTTGTTCTCCTCCGCCGCTAGCGATGCAGCAACACCCTCACCGCACGCCACCTGCTCGGCCCGTACGCCCGCTGCTCCCCGCCACTTGCTCGGCCACTCTATCGCTCTCACAAGCTTCTTTTCACATGTGGGGTGGGTCACGGGGAGCGTGGCGGTTGGGCCACAGTGGTCGTGCGTACACGTGGAGCGCGCGGCCATTTGTACAGTAGACATTCCTTAGATACCCCCTCCGTCAAAAAGACATCATTTTTGGTTTGTCAAATTTGACTTTAATCATGATTTTATAAATTTGGAATTGATAGTATACATGAAAATATTTTTCATAATAACTTTAAAAGTACAAGGCTTAAATTGTTAAATTGATTGCATTCATACAAACTGTTAGTCAAAGTAGGTTTGATCAAACCTATAAATGAAATTATTTTGGATGGAAGAAGTAGAAATGAAAGCATCATATTGTGAGTACCTGGGCCTCGTAGAACCGCAGCATGTAGTGCGTTTTGTCCATTTGGTCCCAAAAAGGAGATGCGACCGTGTTTAGCCTCATCATGCAGTGTTTGTGCCATGCTTTTCTCTTGGTTCTTTTTCAAATGACGATCGTCGCCTTCTTCCCTTGCTTGTTTGTCCTCTTTCCGAAGGATGGCTGTGTCATCTATCAACTGGATGGCTAGGTATAGTGGTGAAGTGCCATTTGTAGGGAAAGCGGCCAATTCTGGATCTTCGCTCAGTAGATACGAGACCATTTCTTTGTCTCCTCTACGAACGGCCTCGTGCAAGGCCGTCTCATTCTTATTGTTCTCCATTCTTAGGAGGGTTTGCACTTCATAACCGTTGTCTTTTGCAAGATCAATAAGACAAGATACCAGTTGGGATGTTCCAGCCCTAGCAGCACAATGCAAGGGCGTGTCACCATTTTTATTTTTCTTAGACAGCAAACTTCTGTCCTTTTCATGGATGAATTTTACACATCTCTCACAATCTTCGCAGTTTCCACGGAAAGCATTAGCGGCCACCAAATGTAATGCGGTATTCCCCTCCGTGGAAACACTCTCCAAAAGGGACGCTGCAGATGTTGTCCCTTGTTCGACGTCACCAGTTCTGTTCGTGGCACAATAATATACACTACCAGGTTAAATAATGTTCAAGTCATCAACTAATTATGGGTCTTATTATTTTGAAAAATCACAACGTCATTGTTTTTTAAAGACCTGGAAAGATTCTAGCATTTTCATTGTAAGGAGAAATAGAGCTTTGCAAGAGTGAGGAGCGCAACAAAACCAAGTTCAGGAGCATGAGCTGAACTGACTTGACAAACACAGCAGGACTACTCGTTACAGTTCATGAAATAATTCATCATTGGATCATTCCATGAATCTTAGTGGGATTAGGTGTGCACTAAACATGTGTTCTAGCTTGTGAAGATGAGGTGTCTGGTGAATTGTGATGGATGAGCAGAATACTACCTCCCCAGGCCCCGTACCGATAACGTTGAAGCTAAGACACAGGTATTGGTTTAAATTTGAACTAATGATCATGTTCTGCTGTCAACTAAACAACTAGCTGTGAATAAGAGAATGAGTGAAAACAAACAGTACCACTGTAGTACTTAAACAAAACACATCATAAATCTGTATATATACTTAGAGCGTCTCCAAACATCATCTAAAAGTACTTCCTAAATAAAAAAAATTTAAACGTCACTAGGTAATCCATCCTCCACCCCATCCACCAACCGTTATGTAAATCAGCTCCCCAAATATATCAACTCCCAAAACAAGTACTCTAGGTTGCCACATTTGGAGACTAGATAGTAACTCCTGAAACATTAGATCCCTTTGGAGGCTAGATTTGTTAGAGAAGGCAAGTTTTTAAAATTATTTAGAAACTCTATAAACCTGAATTTAGAGTCTTCTTATATAGTCGTTGGAGACGATGCTCTTATGATGGTTTTTGATGCTTTGTTGGGTGTATTACCTGTTTAGAAGACAAGTTAATTCCTCCAAATCACCATCGGATGCTGCAGCTAGAAAACGTAATTGGAAGCTCGTCAAGGAATGCTTTGCTTCTGAAGCCTGCTTCTTGCTTGATACCATTCCTATACATGTTATTGATTTAATATTTGATAAAAAAATGAACAATCATATTCGTTCTTAATGGCTAAAACTTACCGCTTCAGTCAGAGAAGAAAAAGAATTGCTCAACATTTGGCCAACAATTTTGTTCCCTTTTAGTATTTTTTATGGGTGCCTGAGATTTTTTTATGATATGAATTCATATCTTTTAATATAGTTTAGTAAAATACCGCCAATCTCATTCCTGACAAAGTCATCGCACATCTTATGGAAGTTGTTACTCAAATATGTTGGCTATTTCCAAATACAGTGTTGAGAAAGAATATTTTTCTCTTGTGTGGTGGTTATTAAAGAAACAGCACGTTTTTAAAATTACACAATTTTGCCATTTCAAAGAATAGCCCAAATATCTATATGTAGATGATAAATCACCACTACTAGCATTAAATGAATAATCACTAACAAATAATTATGATCGAAAAAAGATAACAACATAAGAATCAGCTATCGAGAAATTGTAAAACAATATAACATTATCTGTAGCTAGATTTTTTTGATACAAATGCAGCCACGCAAATACATGGAGGCCAACCTGCTAGCATGGCATTTTCAGCCGTAGCTGAAGTCATCTCCACGTCTAAGCGAGTAGACTCATCTCATATGGTTGATGCCATCACGGGGTGCCTTGTAACCCTCTAATAAGAAAACCATATGATGCAGTGTGTATATATGGAGGGATGAATTTTCGTTCTGATCGATCGATCGAATTGGGGCACTTTATGTATTGTCCTTCTTTTCTCTTTCTTGTTTCTTACATTTGTCGGTGGACTCAGCTTTCCGCTCCATATTCACCTGATCGTTTCTTATTCCTATTTGAAAGGGTGAAGCCAAAACCCAAACTTAAAAAAAAAACTAGATTTGCCCCTCCTTAGGCTCCATTTGAAATGCATGAATTTTCTCAATTTATATATTTTTTCTATAAAATTGAACTAATTACTGTAAAACTTCTATAAAAATTCTGTGAAATTCTTGCGTTCCAAACGGGGCCTTATTTGCTCATCTGAATGCAGAGGCCCACACGCTGTTATGCTCCGTTCCTTTTTCTCCGTCACAAAAGTATCTGCCATCTACTTCGGATAAGTATCCTCTGCCGTAAACACCACACATTAACAACCACTGACATGTGGGTTTAGATCGATCCACGTACTAGTGACTGGAATTTACTGCATAGGATCTCTTCCCATCTACTTGATCAAATTTATTCGTAACATGATAAAGCAGCAAAGGCATAAGCAAGTAAAGCAAAAGCAGGAACAATTCCTTGGCCTAATAAGCACGGATCTCCGTCCCAGTCATACTTTGTTCCTCTGCCTCCGCTAGCGGCGTTGCTGACTGTCATCCTCAAGGAGACGCCGGGCATGCAGCTGCGTCTAGGCGCTCGAATGGTTGAGAAAATGGTTAAAATGAAAAAGTATTTCGTCGCTGGATTTGGTCGCAGACTCGCAGTTGCCAGATGTCAAACTCGGAAGCAATGCCACCTGGGCTCTCCTCCACAAGCTCATGGTGGGCAGATGGTGTTCCGACTTCCGAGGCTTCCTGCGGAGGAGAATTGTGGGCACCTGGATTTGCCTACTGTCTAATTCCAAAAAATGATGCTCCGTAGGTCTTTTTTATACTTTAACAAAGAACTATATATATATATCAGCCACTCACGCAAAGCACTGACCATCTTTCGTTACCATGGTACCATGATTACCATCACATATGGTGTTCATTTCCAGGGTAGAGGGAGAACTGAGGGCTCCTGGATCCGCCAACTGGCCGACATCGATCTTTGTCGACTCAAACCGCGACAAGTCTTTTTATATCCCAACAAAGAACTATTAGCCATGCACGCAAAGCGTTAGCAAATAATATCTACCTTTACCATCACGTACGTATGGGATACTTTCCATGCCTAATGCACATGATGGCTCACCTCACGCTCAGCAGGCCCATGTCCTGCTATGCTTCACTATCCTAAGCCCTTGTGCTCTATTAGAATTGACTCCTGTATTTAGGAATCGCTGGTCATCTTTGCATGTTATAACTGTCCCGAGACATTTGATGGCTCCATTTCAGTGTGTAACATACTACTCACTCCGTCTCAAAATAAGTGTCGTTTTAGATTTTTTAATTTTTTTACTATTTATTTTATTTAAAAAATTTTAAAAAAATTATTTATTTTACTGTGAACCGATTTATTATTATTAGAAGTACTTTAAGCTTGATTTATTTATTTTTGTATTTTTTAAATTTTTTAAATAAGACAAATGATCAAACGTCGATTTCAAAAAGTCAAGACGGAGGGAGTAGTATCTCACGACATCTGTTGACTTTTGATGGTCAAGTAAATCTAAAATCTAAGATATACAGTATGCACTGAGCCTGTTGTTTCTATTGAATAATGCAGAATTGCAGATGCATGCTGATTGGACCTGGACGGTTTCGAATTGCGACGAAGCGCTTATGGCTCATCTCGGCGCGCTGACGGACATCAGAATGCGGCCATTTCGAAGTCTGGTTTTTCTGTGAGTTAGCGAAGACAAGAATGATCGTCTCTGGGCTGGAATTCATCGGCCCACAGAACTCGGCCGGTCAGTAGTCTTAGGTGTTACCGTCTTGTGTCAATACAGGACTGTACTTGTAAGTAACTGCACTGGTGCCGCAACTAGCTTCAAATCGCTACGCACTGGCAGCCATTGTAATCCCAGCAGCACAGCAAGTACATGTACAGGTAAATATGAAGGTCTGTTTTTTTTTAAAAAAAAATATTTATACGCAGTTGATTTGCTATCTTTGAGGGGCATGTCGAGACATCTCTGATTCTGTTCAGGGTGAAAGATCAGTAAACCCGGAGCGCATGAGCTCGATTGCATATCGGAGTACTAGCACGTAATATCATATAGTAGTAATATCATGTTATCGATCTTTCGAAAAAATATCATGTTATCACCCACGTACTGCTGCAGAGTATACAATCAGGCACTAAAGCTGCGCCGGCATTTCAGCTGCTGCCTGGTGCATGCAACAACTCTAATGTGCCAATGCCACGTACGGCCGAACCTGCCCACGCGTCGTCAATCGCTATCGTTATCGACACTGCACGGCTTGCTTGTCGTCGTCGTCGTCATCTTAGCTGGGTCGACAGAGAAGATCAAGCAGGTGTTATTAATAGTACCTAAGTTTGTATATACTCCTATGCTATACTAAACCTAAGCTTGCAGCGAAAAGGATGTTTGGTTTCCAAGGCGTATTCGAGGGAGAAGCAAAAACAGTACGTCGCGTGGAACATATACTTTTAGATCATGTCATGTCCAATCACACCTTAAAATCAATTAAGGGAGTTTGATCTATTTATTATGCAACCCCATTACAGTCTCTTAAAACATGACGAATAAAAAACCAATATAGACAGTTTTGCTGCTAAGGACCTATTTGGTAGTAGATCTTTTTTAAGTAGTTTTTGTTCAAGCTAATGAACATTATTTCACACTGTAACATAAGCTGAGGAAGAAAAATTGAACTATGAAGCATAGAAATCACAGAAAATAGTTTATGCTGCCCACGCAAGACGCATAAGCCGGAGCCCCTACCAAACAGAGCCCCTAATTCACGTCTGGCAGCAAGAACCCGAATCGACTCGATTCCAGACAAAAAGTGAGCAGGGCGCTTGACGGTGCCTCCCTACCAGCCTCCTATCGAACAACTCGCCGGCCATCAGCTTACGGTCAACCCATCTGTTCCACACTCTCAATCACCAGCTGATTTATCATTTATAAGACACCGTGACA
>BCLF01000043.1:1131766-1158910 GCA_001602275.1 Zoysia japonica
GACATTGTACGTGATGCAGCAGAATATATTTACTCTTACCCAACTCTCATGATGAACATTCATAACCATGATTTGTGATCTACTCCCTCCATCCAAAAAAAAGGTAAGGTTTTGAATTTTAAAAATCAATGTTTGATAATTTGTTTTATTCAAAAATTATGAAAATACAAAAACAAACAAATCATGCTTAAATCATTTTATAATAAAATAAATAATATTTTCAAAAATTGTTTTGATAAGAGTAATGGTCAAATGTAAGTTTCAAAAATATAGAATGACACTTATTTTGCGACGGAGGGAGCAGAAATGATATATATACATGTCTCATGATCAACTTAGATATGACATTGTACCTGATGTAGCAGAACATATTTACTCTTAACGAACTCTCCTGATGACTACGAGATGAACAATGATTTATGATCTAGAAATGATATACGTGTGATATGTCGCATTACATGTACTAAAAGCTCTACACTAGCTTACCCACGACATTGTAAGTGATGTGGTAGAATTTTTTTTTAAAATGATGTGGCAGAATATATTTGCTCATCTTGATTAGTGAAATCAATCACTTGCCTGAACCTGCCACCGAGCAAAGACAGAAAATTGATTTGCCGGTTGCCTGCTCCGCCGTGAGAGCCACTAGGCGGTGCCTCTTCAACTAATCTGCTCGCATAACATTCAGGCATAACCTTCAACTGATATGCTTACGTCATACCAATCATGATAGTGTAAGGATAGAGTATGATACCAAGATTTGGGATGAAATGATCTGTGCCCAGCCGCCGCACTCGACGGCAGCAGCAGCAGCGGTACGCGACGCCGCTTGCCGCACTCGCAGCAGACGAACGCCGCGACGGAAGCAGGCGACAGGCAACGGCGGCAACACAACTCGACGGCAGCAGCAACGGCACGCGGCGCACTCATGCGACGGCAGCAGCAGCTGCACACGCCACACTTGACACCAGCAGCAGCGTGCTCGTCGTTGCCGGCGGCGGCCTGTGCTCCTTCGGCACCGTGTGCAAATGGAAGGAACAGAGATGACGCCACCGCGAGGGGACGCAAGGGAGCGGAACTCGGGGCGCCATCCCAATTCACGGCAAGGAAGGAGACTCGACGCGGGGAAGGAAGGAAATCGAGGTTGCTACTCTCACGGAACTATTGTCTGGTGAAATAAATTAGATTTTTTTAATTTCGTGATTAATTCCTGTAATTCCAAATAGACGGCTCAAATCTAATACTCCTAGTTGTGTTACCTTCCTAAGATTAAGGTAAGACAAGAGGAGTTGGTCTATTCTAAAAGAGCTCTTTTATAAAGGTTTGGAGGTTTAGAGAGTAACCTTAGATACATCTATTTTTACACCTTAGTCACGGCGTAAAGCAAACGGGTCCAATATGTCCAAAAAAGAAGCATACGACACCACGCGACCACTGTTTTCGTCATGGTTCATGCTCCTAACCTTTTTTATAATAAAAGAAGTTTGCATTAAAAATTTAAAAGTGCAAACCGTTACATTAATGTTTTTGAAATATAAATAAATAAATAAATATATATATATAAAAGATGCTTGTGAGTGTTCTACACGTCATCACCAACACGTCCAGAAGATCAGAACAAGTATTAATCTTGGCTTTACGATAACTTGTTGAATCATCTCGTTCTTGTACCTGATCCTTCTCTTCCTCCCTCTGGCTACCCATATTTCACAATGTTTTTACCGTTATCAGTACCCACTTGAGAGCTACTAGTACTAGCTACTCGCTACACAATATAGGTGTCCTATGCATTACTAGCAGGCCGTCTCCTCCATCAAAGGCCGCAAATTTTAGGTGCTGGTCGCCTCCGGTGAAACACGCACTGATGTACGAGTAGCCTCTGCGGAGTTGGTTCGTGGCCACGCGTTGCTGTCAAGGAAGTTAAGGACGGGGGTGTCAACACCTGCAACCCAAAGCATCGCTTCGTTCCCTGCCGTTAGTTACCACCATCGCATTTGTTTGTTTTAGGCTTTTAGCATCACTGGGGCACCTAACAAGTGTATGATTCCAAACTTATCTTTGAGCTTGTATACACGATTGCTCGCGCCGTACACTGGTGCTCAAATTATAGAACAGTTTGTCTCGCTTTGAGCTTACACGATTGCGTAATTAATTTTTTCATTTTTGTTCACCTGAACCCTGGGTACGTCATGGGAAATTCAATTTGATATATATGCTAGTATTAGTATATACGAAGTAGAAAAAAAATTAGATTTCACTTTGCTGAAAGGGTGGCGATGTTAACCATGTCATTCTACTCTGTTCTTCACTCAACTTGATAATTACTTTCCGTCTAAGGACAAGCTTGCAAGCACAGTTTCAGATATGGCCATCACGTCAGATTGCGTAAAGCTCTGTTAATTATCCAGAAGAGTTGAAACAAACACCTCTGGCTGACTGGTTCTGACCCTACCTTCCGCAGCTGCAGCTGTGAACGGAGTAGAACTCTCTTGGAAGCCAAGGGCAGTCGGCAGCAGTCAACAAAGCAGTGGTCGACTCCTTCTCTTCTGCTGTCAGCTACGGGCATCTAGCATCAGCATTCAGAATATTATTATACGTCTGGTACATCTTTGTTAGCTTAACTTTTCCAGCCTTTCGTGCCAAGGGAGCTCCTTGAATACTCCTAAGTTTTGTTTTTGAAACGTGATTGAAAGAGTCTTCTGTGCATGCATGCCCTAATCATGCCAAGTGTAACATCTAGAAGAAAAAGTGTTAAGCTTGGGCCTGCTAAGCTGGTGATATGGGATAAACCTATAGTTATCTGTAGGGGTGAACACCGTAATTTTTCCAAAAAAAAGAGAGAATATTTTCCAACCGATGTCTTGTCTTTAATTAAGCTTGCCTACACATTACAAGCGAATCCACGTGACGGTAGGTACTCTTGTCCACGCACTTTCTCTCAACACCCCCCCCCCCCCCCCCCCCCCCCCCACAAGATCTCAAGGCATGTGACATGCTCTTGCTACTTGACAGGGAGGGGCATTTGACAACAGGGGGGGAAAGAGAGGCAACTTTTACCATATGTTATGACAAAATGTAACAATGCAAGAAACCAGCTTATTTCCGGATATGAAATCTCCCATAAATAGTAATCACTTTTCTGATTATTATTACCTCGTTTCCATTTAAACTGTTTATGAACATGTACGATGTACCTATTGAAGTATCTGACAGTAGCTGCCAATGCGATGTTTCCTTCAAGGAACGGCCACTGGTACGTTCTGCTGCGCAGAAGAACAAAGCGGCTCAACCGGTGCCAGTGTGGAAGGTTTCGAGCAGTCCATGTCCGTGAAGGAACCCGCTTGTGAAATGAATGTAGGTCATGCAAGCACCTAACGGGAAACATGCCGAACCGTGTACTGAGAGTTGGTACACATGCATGTGGGTTCGCTCGAAAATCAATCGGTCACCTGCTTCAGGCATACTCCGGCCGTTCCATGAACCATCAGATTTTTCATATTGATATCTACAATAATTTGGAAGAATGCAGAAGTAGAAGTACTCTACTTTGGCAGCCAATTCCAAGGTGCACAATCTACAAGAATGACTGGAAATTACACACACTCTTTCTTGACCGAAGCTTGGGTTGAAAGATCATGAAGACGTACCATTATAGTTTCGTCCAAAAATACAGGAATACAAATATAAGTTCGATGGATCACCAACCATCAAATAACATGGAGGGACAATCCTGCAGATGATCTTAACTAGTAAAATACGTCCAACTTACAAAAGCGACCGGATTCATTGGGAAGCAAAACCTTGCTTTTGGCTGAGACTTTGTTCTTTGGTTGCTCGATTTCCCGCTGTATGCAGAATTGTCATGCATTGCGTAGCGTTAATATGATTGGAAGAATGCATCACTGTAACTTATTCGGAATGGGCCAACCATGATACACCTAGGACTGTAAAGCTGTTGATGCAAGAGCAATCACTGATGGACTGTAAAGCTACCCCTGCCCTATTGAGGTAGTTTATGTTCATTCCTGGACGACATTCAGATCCAGGACACAGTTAAAATTATGTGATAAATTCCTAAATGGACATTATACTGTATAGGTAGTTTCATTTGGAATACATGTTTTATAATGCCTATGGATATAATGTCCTAGCTGGCTCACTTACTCTATACGCATCACCCCAACAACCCAGCTGCCCTGCTGCATCCCACCGTCCCCTGCTCCAAACCACCTCCTCCAGTCCTTCCCTTACATGCAGTACTCGCAGTTCCTGCAGGCTGCAGCTACATATACCAGCCTATGCCCACCTCGTCTAACCATCCGCAACAACAGAAGTAGAAACAAGCAAGTGGCATCTGCCTTCTCTTACTTGTAACATAGTGCATTACCGCAGCAAACATCCATGGCGACTTCCATGGTTTGCTTTGTCATGCTCTGCCTTGTTTCTCATCTCCTCCTTGCCGGTTCTGTCCACGGTCATCCATGCGGTGGCTTGTTCCCTCAGTTCTACGACCATTCATGCCCCAAGGCGAAGGAGATCGTCAAGTCCATTGTTGCTCAGGCTGTCGCCAAGGAAACAAGGATGGCGGCATCCTTGGTCAGACTGCATTTCCATGACTGCTTTGTCAAGGTAAACTCTGCTTCCACTCTGCTGCTGTATTATTTAAATCTTTACGGTTATGGTGCTTGGTACACATAGTATCTGCAGTGTACTGTAGCGAATTAGTGATAATAAGCTTTGTGCTTCAGATTTTGAGTTGTATGTTGGTAGAAAAAGATTGTGCATAATCCAAACAAAGGCATTGAAACAAACATGACTCCAAACTGCCAGCGTATAAAGCTTTTCACTATCTATGGGCCTAGGTACTGAAAATGGTGACATAAAAGAATTGTAATTTTTTTGGCAACTTTTTCACCAGTGATACAAAAGCCTACCGACATTGCATGCAAGCACTACTTTATGTCTTGTTGACATGACCGAACCTGTACCATTATTGATTAATTCTATTTTTTTCCTTTTCTAATGAGAAGATGTTTACTTGATTCTTCTAATGTGCAATGATTGAAGCTCTCCTTGTAGTATCTGTCATCCCACACTCAATGCATGTGCTTAACGAGTCTGCCCTTGAAACTGTTTATACATCCCTAAACTAACAACCAACCTTTTTCCAACAACTCTGTGTGCAGGGATGTGACGCCTCCGTGCTGCTGGATAACAGTAGCAGCATAGTTAGTGAGAAAGGTTCCAACCCCAACAGGAACTCCCTCAGGGGGTTTGAAGTCGTCGACCAGATCAAATCTGCCCTTGAGGCTGCCTGCCCTGGCACCGTCTCCTGCGCCGACATCCTTGCCCTTGCAGCCCGCGACTCCACTGTCCTTGTAAGCGCCACTGCCATGAGTTCAGCCTGACCACAAGAGGAAACACATCATTTGTTTGTGCACACGGTTTTATGGCCACAGCTCTGACAAAACAACTAGCCCTGGCACTTTTTGTTAAAAAAAAAAAAACTGGTACCACGATTCATCTAAATTGTAACCCTGCAGGTCGGTGGCCCCTTCTGGGATGTTCCACTCGGTCGGAGGGACTCATTGGGTGCTAGCATCCAGGGCTCCAACAATGACATCCCTGCCCCCAACAACACCCTCCCCACAATAATCACCAAGTTCAAGCGCCAGGGTCTCGATGTTGTTGATGTTGTCGCTCTCTCTGGTAACTTGTCACCCCATTTCATGTAGCAATTGAACCTAAACATTGTATAACCTGGTAGTGATGTGCCTCTGTGTGTATATTACAGGTGGTCACACCATCGGTATGTCTCGGTGCACCAGTTTCCGGCAAAGGCTGTACAACCAGACAGGCAATGGCATGGCTGACAGCACACTGGACGTATCCTTTGCGGCACAGCTGAGGCAAGGGTGCCCCCGCTCAGGCGGTGACAACAACCTCTTCCCCTTGGACTTTGTCACCTCAACCAAGTTTGACAATTTTTACTACAAGAACATCCTGGCCGGCAAGGGCCTTCTCAGCTCTGACGAGATCCTGCTAACCAAGAGTGCTGAGACAGCAGCACTTGTAAAGGCATATGCTGCTGATGTCAATCTCTTCTTTCAGCATTTTGCACAGTCGATGGTGAAGATGGGCAACATCTCACCACTTACCGGCTCACAGGGTGAGATCAGGAAGAACTGCAGAAGGCTCAATAATAACCACTGAGGATACTGAGGTTTCTGGTTGTGTTACCAGCTGAGTTGTAAGTGATGTTTGTGACATATTTTGTTTCAGTAAGCAACGCATGGCTGTGATTTATCTGTGGTCTTTTCTGTTTTATATGCAATGGCATTGTAAAGTGTGTATCTATTAATAATTCAATACATACATGGTGCATTCACTTGGCTGCTGTCAAAATCAAGTACAGACCAAATGTCAGTTTTTAAGGGAAATCCTCAATATAAAAGAGTTCAAAGATACTTCATGCGACTCTATTAGCCACGATGCAACAAAGAATGCTTTATTAGGATACTGCGCAAGCAGTATCCAAAATGTCTAGACTACTTTTATTTCAGTCAGTAGTATTTCAGAAGTAAACCAAGGAATTACCTGTGTACACAGTGCAGTGTTTCACAGCTTTCAACAGGACGATATACCACAGCAAAGCTTCAGATTTCAAGTACGTACATAACCAGTATCTGCAATGGAAAGTGAATATATTGTTCAAAGATTCAGAAGGAAATTAGATTTGGAAATGGAGATAGTAAGTGAACAAGAAAAAGATACAAGCCAGAGCAACTATTTACTTGCAGATGCCACTGTTATATGGGTTTCCTCTTTTCCACATCTATTGTAATTTTTTATAATAGAGGTCTTGCCATCTGGTAGTTATATAAAAGAACATGGCCAATCCAGGCAGGAAATATTGAAAAGAAGAAAACAATGACAGTCCATCGAGCAAAAGGCACATGTAAAGGACATATGAAATCAGTTGAGAGTAGTAAATTGTTGAGTCCAACTCAAGTACTCAACCTCAAGAATTTTCAGAATCATATACTGTACTATGCAACTGTATTCACAACCATTTAGCTGGGCACCATGCGTGAAATAAGCAGACGCCGTCTCAGCTGATAGAGCCTGTGTATACTCAGGATCACCTGGTGTGGTAAGCTGGAGTAAAAGAAACAACAAAGAGTTATAATAATGGGTACACAAGTTCCTGTGATGGGCCCAAAGCAACAATTGAATTTGCTAGATAAAGAGGACTTACAACTGAAAAAATTAAATTACAAATTCAACCAACCCCCATGGAGCCAACTGTCAAGATCAGCAATATGTTAATAATGTGGCTCTTGCCTACAAAAAAACATGGCATAGGTAAATATGAAATGCCATCATCAAGTGTGCATCACCAAGTATCAACTGTATCCAAAATCTATGATGTACTTACAAGTTTATATATTTGCATATGATGATATGTGGCCATAAAGGCTTTCCTATCAAGTTAGATAGGTATTAAATTTAGCCAGAATTCTGAATCATTGCTTCAACTGCTTTGTTGGCCTTAAGATCCTCTCCTTTAGAGAAAAGTGAAGCAATAGTGGCGTAATATGTGTCGAAGTCATCATAGAAAGACTTCTCGAGCAAATTTTTGTAGTCCATATCAACATCATTACTTGGTTTTGATAAACTACCATCTCCATCTATCATGGGTTGAACTATGCTCTCAGAATTCCTACAAATAGTATTGCTAGAAGCACCACAAGAAATTGGACTTAATAATTGTCTTGAATCTGTCATTGAATCACAAGCATCCTCAGTTTTCTGTAGCTTTTTGAAGTGCACGAGAGCATTGTAACTGCTAGAATCTGAAGTAGACTTAAACAAGAGTCCCAATTCATTTAGGATAGCCAAAATCTCATTGATCCTCCCTTGATCACATGCGGAAGATAGGAGGCCAACAAGAGACTCTGCTTGAATCTTATTTCCAGCACTGTCTATTAACTCCACAACTTCTTTGCACTGAAGCATCTCCCTCAAGATGCCCCTTGATTCCTCCATCCTTCCTTTTGCATACAGTCCTTTGGCCAGGCTAACAAAACCAACAAAATCAGGTACTATCTCTTTACAACGGTATTCACTAAAAAAAACTAATGCAGCTTCAGTATCACCTTTCACACATAGGCCACTAATAATTGAACCGATTGTAAAACAATCAGGTTGTAGTACGAGTTCCTCCAAGTGAGACATAAGCTCAAGTGCTTTTTCAGTTAATCCGATGTTACAATATCCACTTATAAGCAAGTTGTAGATACAAGTTGTAGGTTTTATACCCTTGTTGGACATTTTCTGGAACAATTGATACGCATCATCCAACAAACCTTCTCTGCATAATGCACCTATAAGTATGCCATAAGTGATCATTGTGGGAAGCAACTTGCTGGCTTCTAAATAGTCAAAGAGCTGGAATGCTTCAACAAGGCATCCTTGCTGGCATAAACCACCGAGAACAGAATTATGGATGATAATGTTTGGACGAAACCCCTCTTTTTCCATGCTTTCACAGAGGTCTAAAGCTTTTTCAAGATAACCCCCTTTACAAAGTCCATCGACCACTATTGAGTACATGGCTAAATCTTCTGAAAGACCACTTTTTTCAGCTTCCTTCAAAAAGTTAAATGCATCCAAAACTTCACCTTGCTTCTTTAGAGCATAGATAGCTGCTCTCAGTACATTGACAGGAACATTACCGTCACCAATGTAACTGGAGAACCAAATAGCTTCACTGATACTTCTCTTGATGAGATGGGAAGAAAGCATATTAATCACTCTGGGTTCTTGCAGGCTATGAAGCTTAACTATTTCACATAGCAGCGGTTGTATGACCTCTTCATTTCCATTTCGGTGTAAACTCTTGACTAGCCTGCAGCACGTTTTACTAGTTACAGGAACAGCTTGCATCCTGAGTAACTTATAAGCATCCATTGCTGCTTGACAACAGTCCTTGTTGCTTAAGAAAACAGAAGCATAATTACAAACAGATGAAAATAAGTCAATGTCTAGACCACCAACCTTGCGAATAAAATCCAGCACACCATGACCACCACGTTCTTTGAAATATGCATGAACCAATTTCCTGTAGTTATAGGAATCATGCCATAAATTTCTCTGAACAAGATCATAAAATATTTGGTCGGCCATATCAACTTTTCCTCCACTACATAGTGTTTTAATCAGGCAATTGTGAATAACCGCACTGGAGAATAATGAGTATTGCTTGCATTCCTCAAACAGTTCCAGTGCCTTGTCAATGTCCTCAAATTTACACATTGTATGTATCATTATATGGTAGGTGATAATATTAGGTCTTAAGCCCATATCAGGCATTTTACGAAACAAGCTCCAGGCATCATCCACCTTATCAATCATAAACAGCGCTTTCATAAGGACATTGCATGTGACAGCATCAATGGATATCCCACTACTCTCAAGTCTATCCTTTACTGCCATAATACCCGTTGCATCATCTATGTTCATGTAACCATGTAAAAGTGTGCTATATGTGAAGTTATCAGCGTCAACAGCTTCAAAGATTTTGAGAGCCTTTTCAGCTTTCCCAGCCTTACATAGACCATTTATTACTGCGTTGTATGTTACAATGCCAATCCTTATCCCCTTATTCTCCATCTCCTCAAGGAAAGAGAAAGCCCTATCCAAATCTCCTTTTTTGCACAAGTTGTCAATCAGAATCGAATATACATACTCATCTACCACAACGCCTGTTTGTTCCAATTTCCTCACAATAGAAAAGGCATCTTCTAATCGGCCTCTCTTACAGAAACCACCAACCAGTGACGTATAAGTAATCAAATTTGGCTTAGCACCACATTGCTCCATCTCGTCCAAGAACCCCATTACTTTCTCCACACTACCTTCTCTGCACAATCCATCAATTACAGTTGTGTAGTTCACTACATCAGCAGATATTCCCTTATCTAACATCAATCGATGCTCCCGAAGCCCATCAATCAAGAATCCATGACTCATATATCCATGAACTATGCTGTTGTAAAGTACCGCATCGATAGCCAATTGTTTCCGCTCCATCTCCCGCACCAGTTCTGCTGCCTCATTGACTCTCCCCTCTAACCCAAGCGCATGGACAACAGCCGTTAGAGTCACTAGACCTGGCTCAAACCCACTGAACTCGTTCTGCACTCTATCATAGAACTCCAACCCCATCCTGGTCTTCCCTGCCCTGGAGAACCCTGAAATTATTGAGCTGCAGATACAATCATCCAGCTGACACCCCTTCTGGATCATTACATCGAACACCCTGAGCGCGCCATCAACCTCGCCGCGGGCACACAGTCCCACAACCATCATACGGTATGTGGAAGGGGGAAGCGACGCGCCGTTGTCGTCAACGGCAGCTGAAAGCAGCTCTAGCGCGTAGCGCGGTTCTCCGCGCCCGGCGCAGGCTCGGCGGAGCAGCGCATCCCACAGGCGGCGGCTGGCGGAGCAGGACGCGAGCGCTAGGCGCTTGGCCGCTTCGCGCGGGCGCGCGGAGTCGAGTAGCGCGGAGGCGGCTAGAAGGTGAGTGCGAGGGGTGGGGACGAGAGAGTTGGCGAGCGCCTGGGAGGCGATCGCTGCGAGAAGACGGTGCTTGCGGCGGCGTAGGAGCGCGGCAAGAAGGCGGTCGACGTGGCGCGGAGTGACAGTGCGCCCGAGTTTGATGAGTGAGGAGAGCGTCTGCGGTGGAAGAGAAGGGGTTTCACCGCTGCCGCCGGGGCGGGGCATGTCGGCCGGCCGGCGGCGGAGTGGAACGTTCGAAACTCCGATACTGCTCGAGAGGAGCTTGGTGAAGGTGAAAGCGGGTGTCACAGCATATACAGTGGCTTGTGCCTGCAACGAATCTGAGAAGAAAAAAAAATCAGAAATTTACATATGAAGTCAGCCTGTCTTTATAAAATCAGAAATTAATCCCTTTATAATGGGCCTATCATGGCCCATGCTTGTCCAACTGCTATTGGGCTAGCCATAGCGAATGAACGGCAAGCCCATTTGAGACGGAGCTGTGTGACTGTTTCCCGAGGGAGACGACGGAGCGAAGCTAGAGAAGGGCAAGATGCAGCAGCAGCAAGCGCCGTCGTCGGCGGGTGCCGCCGCCGAGCACGATTCCGCGGGCGGGGACGCGCCGCCAAAGCAGGTGGCGCAGGCGATGGAGCGGCTGGGGCGCGCGGGCCGGCTCATCGCGGACATCCGCCTCGGCGCGGACCGCCTCCTCGAGGCCCTCTTCGTCGGGTGCGGCGCGCCCCCGTACAGCACCAACCAGCACTTCGAGAGGACAGCTCGCGTTTTCGTCCAGGAGGAGGCCGCCATGCACCGCCACTTCCAGGACCTTCGCGCCCTTGGCAGGTACCCCGCCCTAGAGTTTCCACCCTACCAAACCCGTTCTTCCTATCTCTTGTAAGAATTCTAGGTGGCCTTTGACTGGCTGCAGCATGCTCGAGTGAGAGGTATCACGTTTTGCATGGAGAGAACCCTCTATCTTCTTCTTTTAGTGTGAAACTCAAATTAGTACATGTGATCTTGTCTAACTGATGTTCGCAAGATTAATAAGTGCGATCTAGGATTGTGGAATTGTTTGGGAAATTCTAGTTTGTAGGGCTTGGATCACAGCGCCTGTGCACACTCAGTGTGTCAATTTAGTTTTATTCAGGAATTTTACTTCAGTAGTGTCATGTTGGAACTGGGAGCTGCTCTGCTGTTGCTCTTGTTTTTGGAGCTTATGGTTGTGTTCATTTGGCTTTTTAACCGCTGCCTACAGCTGCGGCTGCAGCTCAAATGCTTCTCAAATCTTCATTGCTTCAGTTGCAAAAGCAAAACAGCCGCAGCCATTAAAATCACAACAGAACGCAGCCTATGTTGGTTTCTGGAGAGATTCAAAGGCTTTGATAATACTTTTGGACATTTTCTTTGGCTGCCTTTTGAAGACTAGACATCTGATTTATTTATTTTCTATGAGATTTTAATTTATGGTTGACCCTTTTGTGCAACCTTATTTGAATTCGCCCTTTGCATTTCTGGAACAGATATTGTACATAACCTCATTTAGTATCACCATATGCTATGTAGAACTGTTGTAGCTAGAATTGACATTAATAACTGGAATCCTAGAATGCCTCTTTAGGTAACATGTATCCTTTCATGTTCTTTATATTTCCTTTAGTCATTCTTTTTCGTCTGTAAATAATTCCTTTTTTTTGCTGTTAGAAAGGCAATTGGAGGAATCTGGAGTTCTTAATGGAGCCCTTAAAGCTCGAGGCAATTCGTGGGGATTGCACATGCCACTGGTTTGTCCAGATGGTGCTGTTGTAGCTTATGCTTGGAAGCGTCAACTGGCAGGCCAGGCTGGGGCATCTGCTGTTGATAGAACTAAGTAAAACTTATTACTTCCTATATTTTGTTTTCTTGTTGTTTAGCTAAACTCATTACTTCCAATCTTTTGTTTTCTTGTTTAGCTACTGTTGCTGCATGATATGCTCCCTTTACCTATTTATTTGCTTTTAACCTGTGGCATCTCAACCAGCCTGCAGGAATGGCTGCTGTTTTCTATGTTTATTCCACATTTTCTTCCCCTAAAAAATAACATGGTTTGTTTTTTGAATGGGGAAGACCATCCTTTCCAAATAACATGGTTTGTGGCAGCTCATTGGATGCAGTCGTGGTGCAATTTTGAGTATCACTATGAATGGCGGCTATTTACCTCTTATTCTTCTAATGCAAGCTACATATATTCAATGCTGAATGATTTCTGCAGAATAGTATTGTATGTGAATATTTATTGATATTTTCCGGTGCGTCCGGTTTAGAGAAGCGTTTATGTGCTAAACTGTGCGGTGGGCTGCCGTTTACCGTCTAAACGGCCGTTTAAAACCGTTTAGGATAACGCTGTTAACGTCTAGATATTCTGCAGCATGTGTGGTTGTTCCATCGTGGCTAAGGAACAGGTTAAAATATGTCTCCCCACTAACCATTGTGTTTAATGGCATCCTTTTACTTTTTTTAAGCAAGTGTCATTCTCTTACTGCATTAGTGTCTTTGTAGGAAACTGGGGAAAAGTCTCTGCTTTAGCATTATCCATGTATTTATGTTTTGAATTATTATGATTTTTGTTCATACTTAATCCAATGTTGTTTTTAGGTTGGCTCTTAAAGCTTTCACGGACCAGAAAAGAAGATTTTTTCCTCATCTGGATGATGAAGTTCTGACACATCTCCATGATGGTGAACCTGGTGTCATTAAAAGGCCAAGGCTGTCTGGCGGCAATGGCGAGCTAGAGGAAAAAACATTATCTGAAATACTGAAAAATCTAGAAAGCGAAGTACCTAACATGAAAATATTCACATATCGGCATCTGGATTGGTCAAAAAGAGCCTCATCATTGGCTTCTCTGTTGGATGATGACTTTGTGGATCCAACTAAAGAGCTAAACCTGCAATTGATGGGCAAATCAAGATCAGGTGCTCTGACAACTCCCACAGACCATGTTGCAGTAGTTGAGTTGCTTGTTCCTTCAATATTTAGAGCTATAGTATCATTGCAACCCGCTGGATCTACTGATCCTGATGCAGTGGCGTTCTTCTCTCCCAGAGAGGTATGGATGCTTTCCAATAGTTGACTTTTTTCTACTCTGTTATAAACACTGCATTAGCAATCAAGCACTGGCATTACCAGTATGGGTGACTATAACTATCCTATTTACAAATATTGTTTCATTGTGTTAGCATGTCATGATCTCTTAGTGCTAAAGTTTAGTCAACCCTTGATAACTGACATTGGCGAATGATTATTAGGGAGGAAGCTACCTCCACTCAAGAGGCCTATCAGTGCATCATGTATTTAAGCATGTCAAGGTAAGTGCTTCCATTTCTTCTTTTTATTTTTTTCTGATTAGAGGCTGATGTGTACAGTTAATATAATACTTTTGTTATTCAGGAACATGCTGACAAGGCACTACAGTACTTTATCAGTATGGCACCCAGCAAAGCACTATCACTACTGTTGGTAAGTTGCAACAGCATCTAGTCTATTGGATGCCTTTGTGTCAGTAATCCAATCATTTACATTTTATTTTATGGGCATAGTCATTACCAGCAATTCAGTCATTGGCATTTTATTTTATGGGTATAATCCATAACAGAAACTAGATTGATACTATTCCTTGTTCCTAAGCTGTTGTTGCTTCATTTTGGACATTTTCTGTTACTGAAAACTTGTTATTATCTTCCAGCGTTGGATTGCCAGCTATCAGACCTTGTTTACTAAGGTTTGCAGGTAAATAACCCTTGCTGTTCAACTGTGTATAGGATTATTTGCACTTTGCTGACTGATAGAGTCTATCTTGGATTTTTCTTTTATCTGCAGCAAATGCCGACGTCTTCTGATGATGGACAAATCTTTGGCATTGATATTACCTCCTGTTCACCGTCCCTATCATGAGATTTCAAATGTTGGTTTAGATCTGCAGGAGGCCTATCACATTGGTTGTTCGTCCTACAATGGCTGATGCATCAAATTCTTTAGACTATTTAGATAGCTCATGGTGCGCCTGATGATTTCACCTGACAAAGTACAACAATCGCTCTTTGTAGAACAGTGATTCCTGAACAAGCATATGTTACAGCTGTTGATTTAAGAACAGAGGCTTGACAATTGCTTAGGTTATGTTATTGAACTGTGTATGCCTTAGCCACTTGGCTTGGATTTCCTACGCGTCTGCAATCTTACTGCAATCATTATGGAAACAAATGTTGCAGTTGTCTGTTGCTTGAGTTTTTTTTATTGCCTTGATAATTTGATGAGTTATTAGCGTCTACTCTCTCTATTTTTAAATTGATATCGTCGTTGACTTCTAACATCAACTATCACTATTCGTTTTATTCAAAAAATTTGATAAATATTATATATTTTGTTATAATTTGATTTATAGTTATTTGAATCGCATCTTAAAATTTTACACATTTAAATTAATTTTTTAAATAAAATGAATGGTCAAATTTGATATTAGAAATCAACGGCGACAATAAAGAATGGAGTGAGTATGCTGTATGGGTCATGTCATTTTCATTTTTGGCAGGGAATAATGTGAATGCTTATACCAGTGTGCTTCATTGCGTACATTGTGTCGATAATTGGATCTCTTCCACCCCAAGACCTATTTATAGATCTGAGAATTAAACTTACTGACTTGCAGATATGGCAGAAATAGTGACATATCAAACAATATTTTCAGTGTAGTAGATCTTACGTCCTTGCTGCAGCATTATCAGAACTGCTTACATGTTTTATACAATAATATTACAAGAGGCAAACAAGTGAACCTATTCTTGACTTATGTCTAAATATATACAACCAGTTTGTTAAAGTATTTACAGTACATACTCATCTCAAAGGAGTTCTCATGAAAGCTCTTTGCAGGTTCCACCAAGTTAGTGGCTATACAAGCAGCTCTCTTTTGATCTTTTCACATACCGCAAAACTATACTAACATGTACGTATATTACAATACCTGAACTATAAGGCACTGCAGATATGGAGTTAAGAACTCTCCTGGAATGATTGCGAGCGAGATAGAGCTGCCGGGTTTGCCTGTAAAACTGGGGCAGCGTCTGTTTTTTGGCCTTTGTTCTCAACCTTAGATTGGAAAGGCTTGAATGTGCCAGGGTCCCCAGGTTTGATGCCGAGAGTAGCCCAGATTGAACTCTTTGCAGCCTCATCAGGATCATCAATTCTGAGAGTTTTGGGAACCCACAATGACTTCTCTTTTTCTTCTTTCAGTGGATTAGAGTCCCTTGAATGTTTCCCGAGAGTAGGAGACCCATTTCCTGAACAGCTGCTGTTGCTTGACGATGATGGTGACAAGCAACCATTAGTTCTGATCCACGGTATGTTCCATGTTGTGGCTGGCCATCCCGACAAGCAATCCCAAAGCGCAGGTGGCATGATAGGGTAGGGAAATGCTGGTCCCGGAAGTCTTGAGGGTGGCATCATGGGTGAGTTTGTCCATGGAACTGAGCTGGTACTGCAGCCCTCTGAAGAATTAGATTCGGGCGTACTTGTACCTGGCACCATTACGGGGAGATTGTTCCATCCTACACTCCAAGGGTACATAAAAGGGGCTCCAAGGTAATACTGAGGCACAGGGGTTACTCCATTGCAATACACTGGTGCTCCATTCTTTCCGAACTGATCTTTGTTTTCAGAAGGACCACTGTATGTTGTGACAGAAGATGAACACGTGTTATCCTCCCTATTTTCACCTTGTGGTGCTAATGCAGCATTGGTTACATTCTGCTCTTGAATGTTCAGCGCTGACACCATCGATTCACAAAATGGCACCTCAGGCCCAAAGTTTAGAACTGTTCCATTCCTACTAGCTGCATGTATGACAGTTGGGATAGATGTTGAAGATGCAAGAGGTTCAGGCTGCAGTGTCCTGGATATGTCCACTCTAGACCTCATCATACAATCAGGGGCCATCAGTAATTGACGGTAGTGCAATGATGAGTTCTTGCTTTTGCGCCTTCCAGCACCGACGGGTACATTCCTCATAGTACCCCCTGCAGTCCAGTACCTTTGGCAATTCTTACAGAAGTGCCTAGGCTGATTAACATTGTAGTTATTGTAATAGCAGAACTTTGTATCCATGCTGTTGCAGCGAGGACAAGGTAGAATCTTATCGGGCTTCTTGAGTGTCTTGTCCTGGCTAGATTCATCATTTGCTGTTTTTCCATTCTCCCCCTTTGGATCTGGTTCTGCTTTATCTTCAGCATTGTCCATCTGCTCCTTATTGTCTTTCTTATGGTCCAAAGTAGCTGGCTTTCCCAGCCCAACATTTTCCATCTCTTGTTGTGCATTAACATTCATTTCCTTGACTTCTTTCTCGTGCTGCACATCAACCTTCATTTCAGTTTCTTTTTCTTCTTCTGATGCGTCAACCTTCATATTATCTTCTTCCTCTTGTGGGGTATCGACCTTCATTTCACTATCTTCTTTATTCTCTTTTTCTTTGTGTCGAACCTGGCAGATTATTGTTAGAAACACTTAGGCCTTGAATTCAAAGAAATATGTAGCTAGAATTTTACATCTAACAAAGGCAGAACACTATGTTTGCGGATGTGATGATACCTGGATCAATTAGAGTCATCTTATACGGACTTATTGTTTATTTCAAAGAGAAATATTAATAATTTCATAGACCTTACCATAAGGTAATTAACATTGTTGCTCCAGAGTTACAAAGCATGAAAATATTAAATCATTAATGATCTATAATAAATCCAACTTGTGATTGCTCAGATCCAATTTTAGCTTCATTTATGTACAACACAGTAGTGCATAAAGAGTAAAACAAGTGGATGACCCGAGACAAAACTGTGGAATAACGAATAAGGTTCTTCTCTAGCTCTTTTTCTTCTATGTGCTTCAGCATGCCCTTGCCTTGTTTCAATTTCGTATGATCTAGTATTCAAATTGTCCCGACCCCTAACGTCGACATGAAAACACACTTATCCCTTACGAAATGGAAGGGACTAGTATAATAAGTGACCACAGGTGGGAGGATGGAAGTGAAAAGGCCAGGGACAATTGAAGGTCGGACAACAACAGGCTAAAAGAAGCTAGATCGTGCACTGATTTTCTCCTCGGCAATAACCACTTTTGAGGAAGCCAGGGTAACAAGTACAGTACCACCTATGCCTAGCCCTATCTTTATATATTAAACACCGTGCGTTCTCTCAACCCTCGTTGCACCACGTCACCCTAAAAAATATTGATCGTCGGATTAAAATCTAACGGTAGATATTAGAAAAGAGAAAAAAATCTTTTCCTCGATCAACGTAAGAGCGTGCTTCTACTCAGCGGGAGCAGACATGAACGACCGTGCCATCGCGCTAGATTTTTCAGGTCCACACGTTATCCTGTCACAGTCCTTTCTATGGATAGTGAAAAAATAAAAATCAACGATAAACAATAATTTAAGAACGGAGAGAGTATGTGGTAGTACACATGGACAATGACAATGGTATAAATATAAAAAATTAACTATAACTGTTTTGTTAAATCAAATTTACTTTTACAATAAATTCAATATAACTATTTCAAAAGATATAAGAGAAGTTCTTATAAATTTATTCTACTTCCATTTCTTGTAAGTATATGCTACAATTAAAGACCTTTATATGTTATAAAAATGTATATTTAGATAACTTAAATTGTTTTATCTCCTAAAAATGTTCTTTGATTACTATGAGAACTAAGATTCAATCTTTTTCTCGCTTATAACTTCGGTCTAAAAAAAATAGTAACTTTGGAAGCAATGTTTTAATCAAACATTGCCAATATAAATTAGAAATAATTTAAAATTTATTAAGTTACAAAATTAGAAATAATTTTTTTAAAAAATGTACCGATGCTATTTTTTATTAAATATTTTATAAATAACAAGGATCACATTTATGCTTTGAAGACCATGTCGATAACTTCTTTTTGAGACCGTAGTATATGTTTATGGAACTTTGTCATCCATGTCAAGCAACTATACTTCTATTTGTTAAATAATAAATTTAAAATACACTGTTTCAACTAGGAATGAACAACAAAAACATACACGAAAAGCGCGGCAATTGCCGCGCAGATATCTTATAGCTATGTCCTTATCTGCATGACTACATCTCATGGAACCCAGTGATTACCTTCTCTTTTTTTTTTCTGGAAGCTTATTTGGATTCTGGACTCAATAGATTAGAAGCGCTGCAACTAAAACCGAGATCAAACATTTTTTTAAAACTAAGGCCGAGATCAAACTTCTCCCTGAGCCAGGAAAGTACAACTTTGTCTTTAATCATGGGTCAATCCACTCCTAAATCCAAATCGAATTCTTCAGCGCCTCTGATCGCTAGCTTTCTACGGAACCCTGAATTCACTCTATTTTAATTTATTTTACTACTGAATTCGAAGTTTCGAACTCGAGGAAATTGACAGACGGATCTTTACTCAATTCGATCACAAGTGAAATAAGGAAAAACAGAGCAGAAAAACCATGCAGCGCAAGTGGAGTCGCTGTCTCGCTGATAGAACAAGCGCCCCCATGTTTCTCCTTTTCCCCGCTGACGATGAACCTCTCGCGACGGAACAACATGCTAGATCACACGCAAAGATGGCTGACCTTATCCGCCGCCGCCGCCGCGTCCTCCGGCGCCGGCTCCTCCGCTTCCGCGACCAGCGGGATCACGCGGCCGAAGAGCTTGATGCCTGGATCCGACATCCTCTGCGCGCTGCAGCCCGCGACGCCGGCTGGAACAGAGGAACCTCCTGCTGCTGCTGCTTGCACGTACTCGAAACCGAGCGAAGCGGCGAGAGAACAGCCGAGCTGGAGAGAGAGAGAGAGAGAGAGAGAGAGAAATGGATATTGCTCGTGGTCTATCCCTACTCTACATGGGATGGGAATGGGATGTTTGCGCAATGGAGAAAAAAAAAACAGAGGAGGTTGAGAGGGTGATTTCGATATTAAAAGCATGTAATCCAAAAGTTTGTCAATAGTTGCAAGTACATCCCTGTAAAAGCAGGGTATGTGTATGAGAAAAATGGACTAGTCTCTTTCAATTTCCTGAAATGACGGGTTAAGCGATGCGTTTTGACACTGCTGCATGGGTTTCTGATCTTGGGGTTGAATTTAAAATCGGAGTTTTAAATTTTCTTGAGTTGTTGAGAACTCTGTGGTTAGAAAGGTGGGAACCTTTTTAAATTCACGTGAACAACTAATGATATTAAATAGATCCACAAATATGGTGAGTTCGCTCTAAACTAAACGTTGCTCCCGATCAAAAAAAAGAGAGGACTAACGTTGTATTAGATGGACCACAATGTGCAAATAAACTCGGTAGTATGAAATAAATGCTGGCTACTACACAGTTATAAGCATTGTGCAAGAGGATAGCAACTGAAATCGGGTAATAGCTCTACTGCTGGCTGTAAGACTTTTTTTTATAGTATTTGTACAGTATCAGTAGTAAAGAGCTTCGTTAGATGACCGATGACAACTAATTTTTATACTATTTATACAGTATACCGTCGACACAATATTGTGAAACTCAAACACAACTGCAGCCGCCTGACAATGGCCCCATCCATAGTGCCAACCCAGCAGTATACATTGCGCTCGCCCTTACAAAATCTCCGGGGACCAATATGTGACCCCGCAGTTCCTCGGAGGCCCTCAACGGAAAAACGCCGCGCGATCCGGGAAGCTCCGTGCAGCGGGACAGCTGGCGTCCAGGTCAGCGGCTCGGGACGCCCGTCAGCCACGAAAACTCGTGGCCAGGAGGGCCGCGCGGGCGACGTCATCCCGGGCCCCGAATCTTGCGTAAAGCGGAGCGGGAAGGGGCGGCCACCAGCCCACGCTTTTTCCACGCCCTTTTCCTTCGCCGCGCAAGAGCTACCCGTCGCGACGCGAGCCTACGTCGGTCGCATGTTGCGCCGGCCCACGCGGCAGGGAGACGTAGCGCGGCGGTGCTGGGTGCGCGGTGCTGTGGCGCCGAGTCCAACGGTGACGGCCGCGGTTTTGGTCGGGATGAGGTGGCGTAGGTGGGCCGGGGGCGGAAGAAATCTGTGTACGACGTCCGTCGACGACCGGGGGAGAGCAGGGTTTTGGCACCGGAAGTACTAGTACAAACTAGTATAACGCTCGTGCTGTCGTGTGCGATAACCAGTTTCGAGATCGATTCGTGCGTAGAAATACTGGTTTTTTTTTTGCTTCTCTAAATTAAAGGCTTTTTCGGAGTTGGCGGTCCAAGGCTGCACGTGGACTGGACGGCCAAGTTGATCGGACGTATTGCTTCCGTCCTAAACTATACTAGTATATGTTATTTTAGAACAATAACTTTTTTAAAATTATAATTTATTTTCACTTTTTAATAATTTTTTTAATATTTTTTATCTTTATTTTCTCTCTCGCTTTTAACACATTTTATATTTTTTTATTTTCTTAATTTCTGTGTTTTAATTTAAAACAATTTATAAATCACAACGGAGTGAGTATACCACATAGCAGCTGTACCACAAAAGCGCCAAATCAGCTCAGCCACATGTACAGAAAAGTACCGGATTTGCACGTATCAAAACCCGCTAGCTCGTCCTGGCGCACATGATCCTCCTCTCCTCTAAAGGCCAAACACAAACGATTTCAACCACAAGTTATTATGTCTCTCACGACCAGCCGGGCGTTTCCACGCCTGCGAGCGGAAGCCGTGCCCGCTCGCTGGCCAGAGAGAGGTTTGTCCTGACGAGAGACGATTCTGCGAGCTTTAAGCCGCATGTATTGACCAAGCTCCCAGCAGAGTCATCGGCCGTGGTGTTGACTATGGAGCCTTGACGAGCCCGCTGCCTCGCTGTCCTGTTCAAGATCGACGGTGAACAAACTCCAGCCGATTCGACCGTCCTAGATCGATTTTGATGCAACCGTAGTAATTTTTTTTTTCTGGAGCGTAGATCTGAGAGTTTCGTGTCGGTAATACATCTGTGGTTCGGAGGATTCGGTCGCCGAAGTCGTAAAAGACGATCCGACCATCTACCATTTGTCGGTGCGGTTCTCTGCGCTAGGGCAGCGTCATTCGATGGAGAGAGCAGTGGCGCAGAAGTCACGGCAACGTCGTCGATCTCCCAGTGACGGCGGTCGTCGTGGCGGTGACGACGGTGGTGCTTCCCGTCGGCACAGCGCCCCATCACATATCAGGTTTAGAGATGTTGATGAGATGCGGCGGTACGGACGAACTTAGGTCATGAGTCCCGGCCGGTCTCTCACCTTTATTTATTGTGGCGCTGGCGACGGGGGCTCATCAGCTATAATGGGCTGGGCGCCCTCGTTCAGGGCGCGATTAGGTCAAAGGCTCATTAAGACCGTTGGGCCAAAATGGGTGGAGATCAATTTCTAACATTCTCCTTTTTTATCTCACTTTATTCTTTTATCTTTATTGCTTTTTAACTTCACTCATTCCATTACAGATTAATGCATAGAACTGTCTCATCGTCACGATCAATCGGTGATAGACTTAACAGCTACAATACATTTTTCTGTTCTGAAATAGTTACTATACATTTTGGGCCATCTTTTAGTTCAAGAATCACAGCTTTTCCCTTAAACCCATGCCGACAACATGTTCAATAAATACTTTGGGTGGTAAGCCTTTAGTAAGCGGATCCGCTAGCATCTTTGCGGTGCTTATATGCTCAAGACTTATTATTTGATCCCGAACTTTATCTTTCACAACATAGTACTTTATGTCAATGTGTTTGACAGCACCACTTGACTTATTGTTGTGTGCATACGTTACTGCGGGTTCGTTATCGCAGTATAACTTAAGTGGTCTATTGATGTCGTCAACCACTTTTAGACCGGGTATGAACTTCTTAAGTCAGTTCACCTACCCCGTAGCCTTTTAACATGCTACAAACTCGGCATACATTGTGGACGATGTAGTGACGGTTTGCTTTGAGCTTTTCCACGAAATAGCTCTTCCAGCGAGAGTAAATACATATCTGGATGTAGACTTTCTATCATCTCTCGCATAATCAAAATCTGTATACCCCACTATATAGAGTGAATCTAATTTTCTGTATGTCATCATGAGGCCTTTTGTTCCTTGCAAATAACACAAAACTTTCTTTATCAATTTTCAACGCTCTATTCCACGATTGCTCTGGAATCTGCCTAATAACCCGGTAACAAATGCTAAATCAGGGCGTGTACATACTTGAACATACTGTAAGCTTTCGACAGCTAAAGCATATGGAACCGCTTTCATTTGATCGATCTCATATTGGTTCCTGAGGCACTGAAAGTTCTCATATCTGTCGCCCTTGACTATAGATGCAGGTGATGGACTACATTTATGCATACTATATTTCTTTAATACTTTCTCTATGTATGCCTTTTGTGACAGTCCCAATACCTCTTTGTTTCTATCTCGGTGAATTTCGATTCCTAGAACGAACGAAGCTTCACCGAAATCTTTCATATCAAAGTTTGAGGACAAAATCTTCTTTGTTTCCAGTAGCAGACTGACGTCACTACTAGCAAGTAAGATATCATCCACATACAGGATTAGGAAGATAAACTTTCCATCTTTAAACTTTGAATAAACACAGTTGTCCTTTATATTTTCTTTAAACCCAAATTTTTTTATGGTGCTATCAAACTTCAAGTACCATTGTCTTGGAACTTGCTTTAAGCCATAAATCGATTTTTTTAGACGACATCTCATTCTTTCATTTTTTTTCCATGACAAAACCTTTCGGTTGTGTCATGTAAACATTTTCCTTCAAATCCCCATTAAAGAATGTTGGATTTACATTTATCTGATGTAACTCTAAATCATAATGAGCCACTAGTGCCATTATGATTCTGAAGGAATCTTTACATGAGACTAAAGAAAAGGTCTCATTGTAATCAATCACTTCTCTTTGAGTAAAGCTTTTTGCCACAAGTCGTGCTTTATATCTTTCTACATTCTTTTTGGAGTCGAGTTTTGTCTTATAGACCCATTTACAGCCTACTGTTTTGGCTCCTTTAGGAATTACTTTCAAGTCCCAGACTTTATTAGCCTTTATGGACTTCATTTTTTCTTCTATGGCCTCAAGCCATTTTAAAGAGTTTTCACTTCTCATGGCTTCTTCAAATGAGGTGGGATCATCCTCCATTTAAAATTCTTCTGTTTGATAAACTTCATAGTCATCAGGAATAGCTAATCTTCTTACTCTTTGAGACCTCCTCGGGGCCTCTTCGTTCTATGTATTTTTTGTTTGAGGCTGTTTTTGCTCCCCCTCATTTGTGGCAATGGGTTCTATTGGATCCTGAGGAACAGGTTCATCATTCTCATTCATTGTTGCCATAAGAGAAATAATAACAGGTGCTTGCACCACAGTATCTCGCACTGTCGGTGCAGCGGCAGCAGGTAGTGTAAAGAATGGTTCTTGAATCATCGGAGTGGGGGCAAACGCCCGCTTCTCTTCAAGGTCAATCTCTTGAGCTACCATGCTCTCCCTCATCATCTCATCTTCTAAGAAGACAGCGTGTCTCGTTTTTACAAACTTTGTATGTCTATCTGGACAGTAGAAACGATAACCTTTGGACTTTTCTGGGTAACCAATAAAATGGCAACTTACTGTTTTGGAATCAAGCTTTCCAATATTTGGGTTAAATACTTTAGCCTCAGCTGGGCTCTCCCACACTCGTAAGTGGTTTAACGAGGGAGCTCTGCCTATCCACAACTCATACGGTGCTTTCGGCACCGATTTACTGGGTACTCTATTGAAAATATGAATGGCGGTTTTTAACGCCTCCATCCACAAACTCAATGGCAATGTAAAATAGCTCATCATACTTCGCACCATATCCATCAGGGTACGATTGTGTCTTTCAGCTACACCATTTTGCTGAGGTTCGTCCGATGTAGAATACTGGGCCACTATTCCATTTTTCTGTAGAAACCTTGCAAAAGGTCCAGGAACTTGTCCATACGGGATATGCCGACCGTAGTACTCCCCCCCGATCAGATCGGACTATCTTTATCTTTAAATCATGTTGTTTTTCAACTTCAGCCTTAAATATCTTAAATTTATCCAAAACTTCATTTCTTTCTTTGATTGGATAAATATATCCATATCGAGAGTAATCATCCGTAAATGTTATGAACGAGTCATAACCATCTATACTTTTCACAGAAAAAGGATCACAAATATTCGTGTGAATAATTTGTAGAACTCCTGTGCTTCTTTTTGCGTCTTTCTTAATTTTCTTTACTTATTTTTCTTTAATGCAATCTCGACATTGTTCTAAGTCTGAGAACTCTAGTGGAGGAAGAACATCATTATTAACTAGTCTTTCTATTCTCCCCTTCGAAATATGGCCTAAACGACAGTGCCATAATTTCGACGACTCATCTAGAGTTCTTTTTCGTTTTCTATTTTCATTGATGGACGAGGATTCGTTTATCTCGCACGCAACATTATCATTATCGCATACGACATTCACATCATCACGTAATGATAACAAATAAAGCTCATTTTGTAAGATGGTAAGACCAACACATTCTTTATTAAGCATTATTTCACACTTACCATTCCCAAAATGACAATCATAACCATCATTATCCAAACATGAAACACTAATCAAATTTCTCTGTAGAGAGGGTAAATAGAGAACATCTCTAAGTATAAGAATAAAGCCATCAGCTAGCTCTAATGAAAGATCGTCAACAGCTTTAACTTCAGCTTGAACTCCATTTGTAACTTTAATGTATCTTTCTCTTCTTTGCGTAGTCCTCGTCGAACGGAATCCCTGCAATAAATTCGCAACATGAACAGTTGCTCCAGAGTCAATCCACCAAGTGAATTTTGAATATTGCACATATAGAGATTCATTTATAAAAGTAATAATGTTCTCATCTTTCTTTGCCATGATCATCTTTAAATAGGAGGGACAATACTTCTTGTAGTGTCCCGTCTTCTTGCAGTGAAGGCCCTGATCTTTGTCCACTGCAAATTTGTTCTGTTGAGGCTGATAGACAGGGACTTTTCTCTTGTTTTTCGAGGAGTTGGTGTTGAAGTTTTTTTTTGTTATCCTTCACATAGTTGATAGAACCACCATGTGAAGCTTTAATTCTATCCTCCTCTTGCACACACATTGCTATGCACTTTTTCAAGTCCCAAGACTCGGGTTGCATATTGTAGTTGATAACAAAGGTGCCAAACTCTTTTGGTAAAGAAGCAAAAATCAGATGGATAAGGAGTGCATCCTTGAGACCCAGATCCATTAGTTTGAGCTTAGATGCCATATTGCTCATTCTCAGTATGTGCTCTCTAATGCCACCGTTACCACCAAAGTACCTTTCTGTCACAAGTTGTTTAATAACTTGTGTGGCGTATGTCTTTGAAGAGCCAGTAAACTGACCCTTTATTCTTTCAAGGTACTCTGTGACGGTGTCACACTCCGCGATTGAACCCACAATTGCCGGTTCAATTGTGTTCTTTATCACAGCCATACACTTCTTGTTGACTGTGCTCTATTTTCTATGCTCAAGGTCATAGAACATCTTTAAAGGAGCATAGTCGCTCTGTCTGGTCTGCCAAGCAGCCTCAGCCTCATTTTCTTTTCTCACTGGCTTCTCAGGCTCAGTGGGACATGCTGTGGTGAGAACCCAGTCCACCTCAGCCCAGATAAACGCTAGGTCTATCTTTTTCTTTCATTCTCTATAGTTGTCACCTTTGAGAGTGGGAATCTTTTTGATACAACTCATTAACTTGTATCCGCCTGTAAATAAATCAAATAAAGTGAGAACATAATAACGGTAAAATTATATGTCTTATTTTTAACGTTGGTAAAAAATATGACACACAATTTTATATTATACATTAAATCTATGTTACCATTGGGCAGAAATAGAAATAATGCATAAAATGTCAATTACAAAAATTATAATACTGTTATTATCGACGTTGGTCAGAAAATAACAATATCATAATTATCTGAAATTTATTACTATTTTTCCAAAATTAAATTCTCCCGTTGGTTCGAATTTAATAATGAAAATAATTTCTTTAAGTACGCAGCGGAAAACAAAATTCTTTAATTTTCAAAAGCATTTACTTTATTTTTCTGTTCTGTCAAAATTATCCTGCTGGTTCAAATTTTAACAGATTTAATTAGGTAAAAAAATTACCTAATTAATTAATTAAAAATGCCTCTGAAAAAGAAATGGAAAAACTTTTCTTTTTGGGCCGAAATTGAAATTTGGCCTGGCCCATTGGCCTGTTGCAATTCGGACAAGCCAACCTGGGCTTGGGCCGAAATTTCACTCTCCCTCTTGAGCCAAATCTGGCCCATTTATCCATCGTGTGATCTGAACCGTGGGATATAGATCTGACGGATGCGCTCTTTTTTCGGAGGGTATAAAAAGGGTGGGATTCTCTCTAACCCTAACCCTAACCATTTGCTCTCTTTTCTAGTTTCATTCTCGCGAGTTTTCTGGCGGCTGGCGACGGCAGCTCGCGCGGCTCCGAATTTCGCACCAGCCTGCTCGTCGCGTGCGCGGGGAC